>CM031680.1:231741-249241 GCA_006182925.3 Reinhardtius hippoglossoides | reverse complement strand
CAAGGACAGGAAGTGATGTCACCTCTGACTCTGACGTTTAATTTCCTGTAAAAAGTTTGTATTTGTTAGTTTTTCTCTTGTTACGATCTATGCGACAAACTGTGATTCGTGAATATGAGAGAATATATAAATAAAGTTGAACTGATAGATGATAGAGATTCAGTAACCGTCACTCATCAAAGAATTTCAAACTGACGTCAGAGAAAAACAGACTCTGGGGAAATCTTTTATTTGACAGAAGAAATTGAACAGTTTATGTCCGTTGAAAACATGTGACATCATCAGAGACATGATGTGAACACGTGATGCGTCGCTGATGTGTTTTACTTCTGGTTGAGCCAGCTGAAGGAGAACACGTGTCTCTGGCCGTCGCTGTCGTTCAACTCGTTCTGATCAGACTCAACCTGCAGCAATCAAACAATAATCAATCAATCAATAATAAATCATAAATCAGACTAAAGCTGATTCATGCCTTCATTTCTATGTGACTGGATTAATGCACTTTTTACAGCGTCCCATAGAAAACAATAGAGACTCATTCAGAACTCTGCAGCTCGTGAACCAAGAGGAGGGAACACATTAGTTCCAGCTGCTCAGGTTGTTCCACACATTGACTTCAAGGTTCTCCTCCTCACACCAGGTTCTGAACGGACCCAGTTAAACAGCTGCCTCTCTAGTGAACTATGTTCCCTCTAGAACACTGAGAACATCTGCAGCAACTCTATCAGAGGTCCCAACAACAAACCCGAAAAATCTTTTTCTTATTTATTTCCTCCTCTTTTAACATGTTCTTATGTTTCTTAAAGGGGTAGTTCACCCAAAAACGAAAAGTCTCAGGGGTAAACAGTGTTGCAGCCAAATCAGTAACTGGTGAGCGATCCTTCAACCGTAATGAGACAGGACAGAACAGGACATCTCATACTGCTCCTTGGATGTTATCCAAGTTTCTGTCAGCCCCGACATTCAAATTCAACTCGAAGCTTCTCGCAATGATTGCAGTTACTGCAGCAGTTGGAGGATCAGAGACATCGAGGCTACCAACTTGGTGTAAACGATCTCGTCTTGAGTTGAATTTCAACGTCGGGGCTTGTGGACACTTGATGACATCACATGAGGAGAATGGAGACATGTTGTTTTATTACGTGTGAAGATTCAGTCACCAGTTACTTCAGTTGTATTAAATTCTGCTGCAACACTGTTTACACCTGAGACTCCAGAAGGGTTTTATGGACTCAAACACAGCCCCCCCCCCCCCCCCCCCCCCATCAGAGAGGTGCGTAGATAATGGGTGAACTATCCCTTTAAGATTTTGTTTAGTACTTACATGTTTTATCTATAGTGTATCCAAAGCACTGAATTTGTTGCATGAAAGGTGCTTTACAAATAAAGTTTATTATTAATATTGTCAATCGCCCACAACCAGTCAACACATTATCCAATCAGATCCATTGATTAGAGCGTTCATGATCATGATCCTACCTTGGGGGTGGGGCTGGCAGTGGGCGGGGGTAGATGGGGCGTGGTCTGACTGGAAGACGAAGGGGTGGGGTCTCTTGTATGTGACGTGATCGTGGGTGTGGTCTCTGAGGGTCTCTGAGGGGTGGGGGCTGAGAGCTGTGCAGGTGAAAGAGGAGGCTGCTGGTTGGCTGCAGGTGCTGCAGGTGCTGCAGGTGCTGCAGGTGCTGCAGGTGCTGCAGGTGGCGTGACTCTGATCTCATCATCTTCATCGTCCTCATCAGCTGAGAGGAAACTCAAGGTTAGCTACATGCTAACACATTAGCAAACAGTACAGGAGCTCCATATTCATAGACTGACATGCTAACACAGTAGCATCTACTATGCTGCTTTAGTAAATACATGGGCTTCCTATTAGCATCGCTTTTTAGCATGCTAAGCCATTTCAATACCCTTTTCTGACTAGCAGCTGAATGTAGCTTCATTTTGGTAGCATGCTTATGTGTTAGCATTTGAACACATTAGAATGTTTCCATACAGCAGCTGTAGCAGTAGCATGTCCCATGTTAAGACATTAGCTCTTTATTCTGTTACCTCAAAGCTAATCACTGATCTCGTGACAGGTCATTAAATGTAGCCAACAACTAACATGCTAACACGCCCACACACACACACACACACCACACACACACCACACACACACACACGTCTGTAACCTCTGATGAAGGCAATGCCGCTCAGCGCTTGTCTCTGAAGTTTAAAGTTAGCAGTGAAGTGTTCCATGTTGTCGTATCCGTGTTGGAGTTTATCCAGGTGAGACGTGTTGGTTCCCTCCACGATCCTGATCAATAAACAGTTAATAATCAATAAACAGCAAATAATCAATGATGTGATGAGATGATGACAAACCAAACACGTTAAAGACTCACTTCTGCAGCAGAGGTTTGGACGTCTGTGGGACACAAATCAAAGTTAATTATTCACATGAAACGTGTGTTTTCTCCTTCAAGCTTGAAACGCCTGAGAATCACACCTGCAGGAACACGGCCATCTCAGACTCGTCCAGCGTCTGGATGGCGTTCTCCAGCAGCTGTGCGGCAGCGTCCACGTGCTCGCTGTACTTCCTCCTCAGACCTCGGATGTTGTCGAGTCTATCTTCCTGTTCAGAGCTGATCCTCAGAGTCATCTCACCTTTCTTCTCCTCCAGGAGAGCGAACAGGTGATCAAATGTTTCGCACAACTTCGACTTCTGTCTGCTGCCGTTCTCCTGAAAACACAACAGGTGTGAACCTCAGGTGAAGAAGGTGTGAACCTCTGGTGAAGTGGATGAACTCACATAAACAGCTCCGCAGGTTTCCTCCAGGTGACCGATGATCGCCTGAATCCTCTCGTTATTCCCAACGAGCATGGAGATACAGTCAGTCAACTCCGCCTACACACAGACACACACTCATGTTAAACACTCTATGGATGAAGAAGAAGTTGTGTTATACAGGAGTACATCCCACCATGACTGAAGGTCATCTGGCAAACAGAGCAAGCGTCATTGTGTGTGCGATGACCTTTTGTGCGGTGAAGACGGTGTCAAGTGGAGCCACCTCACACTCTTTGTGTGCTCCGAACACTTTACACAGTGAACAGGTGGGGGCGCTGCAGCTCACACAGTAAATGTTGATTCTTTCATCCTCATGATCAACACACATCGGCTGATCGACCTTCACCACAGAGGACGGTTTACTGAGAGAGAGAGAGAGAGAGAGAGAGAGAGAGAGAGAGAGAGAGAGAGAGAGAGAGAGAGAAGAGAGAGAGAGAGAGAGAGAGAGAGAGAGAGAGAGAGAGAGAGAGAGAGAGAGAGAGAGAGAGGAGAGAGAGAGAGAGAGAGAGAGAGAGAGAGAGAGAGAGAGAGAGAGAGAAGACAGACAGACAGACAGACAGACAGACAGACAGACAGACAGACAGACAGACAGACAGACAGACAGACAGACAGACAGACAGACAGACAGACAGACAGACAGACAGAGAGTTGATTGATTGATTGATTGATTGATTGATTGATTGATATTGCTGTTGTTCCTGAACCTTGTTTTCTGATATCATTGTTACCTGCTGCTGTCCTGTTGGTACATGTCGATGATGTTCTCCACCAGCAGGTTCCTCTGCAGTCCATAAACACCGTGTCGGTCCAGGACCACCTCATGGCGACAGGACGGGCAGCGGAAACGACCTCCTGATGTCACTGTCGAGCCGCTCCTCGTCGACAGGTAGGGATTGGACGCCTGCAGGGGGCGGGGCCAAACACAGGTGGAGAGGTCTCATTTATCCCCTTTTCAGTGGAGAAGGACTTCATGGATTCACTCAGGGGGCATTTAAATAGTCCATTTTACTTAGGAACCTTCTGAACTGAGTGATATTACCTAAAGTGTTTCTTAATATGATCTGTTCAATTCTTTAAATGAGGAAGGAGCTTCAATGCTTCCTAACTTATCTCCTTTAGCCGAGGAAACATCAACCATCCTTTATGAAAGGAAAGGCGACAATGCCGTTCAACAATTCTTTGCGACAGCAACATTAATATATAAAAACAGAACAGCTGTTTTAATCTCATGATCCAGATGTGAATCATCACATGATCGTCTGATTTCTTCTCGATCACATGTGTCCAGTCAACAACAAACATAATGAACTTATAGTTCACAACATCATCATCAGAACTAAACAGAAATATGATCACAACTAAATAAACGTAGTCCTTGAGGAAATCAACAGTCGCTACTGATCAATACAAGTTCTCAGGTGGGTAGACTCTTTCACGCCCTCACCTGGAAGACGTCATTGGCACACTTGCGACAGAGGTTGTGTTGGCAGGGCAGGATGACCACCGGCTTGGTGAACGTCTCCAGACAGATGGGACAGATGAGCTGCTTCTCCAGACTCTCCATGACACTGAGCGACACCCGACACCCGGGGGAGACACCCGTCCCTGGGAGAGGGCAGGGGTCTCCAGAGATTAGAGAAAAAAGGAAATGAAGGAGCAGCAGTGTTGCAGGTCTGTGGTGTTGTGGGTCTGTGGTGTTGTAGGTCTGTGGTGTTGTGGGTCTGTGGTGTTGCGGGTCTGTGGTGTTGCGGGTCTGTGGTGTTGCGGGTCTGTGGTGTTGTGGGTCTGTGGTGTTGTGGGTCTGTGGTGTTGCGGGTCTGTGGTGTTGCGGGTCTGTGGTGTTGTAGGTCTGTGGTGTTGTAGGTCTGTGGTGTTGTGGGTCTGTGGTGTTGCGGGTCTGTGCACAGCAGAGCGAGAACTGTGAGTCTGTTTTTAGATGGACAGACGTCAGCTGTTGCCGTGCCGACAAGTCCTTATATGTCAAAGGTCACAAGGAGGCGTGACAGAGCCAGGTGGGAGGGGTCAAAGTAAGTAAGCAGGACAGATTCTTAAAGGGACAGTTCAGTGTCAGAGAAGCTGAGGAGGCTGCAGCTTCCCCTGCTGGTCAGTGTTGGGTTTGATATTTATTTTTAATTATTTTACGACTTTCACCCAAAGATCAGCTCGAATTCCTTCTGTCCCTTTTAATTCAAAATGCAAACTTTAATTTGAAGCTTGGCTCAAAGTTTAGATTCCATCCGTAACGGCATTAGAGCTGAAGTATGACTGAAGTATCACCATGACTGCAACGATGACAAAACTGGAACAGGTGTGAGGGGGCGGGGATTCTCAAGTGGCCAGGAGACAAGAGGAAAGTCCGGGGACATCTGATGGACAGGAGGAGTATGACACATGAAATGTGTTGAATGTAAAGTTTTCTGAAAGGTCAGATTCAGATAGAACATGAAGAAAAACACGTGGACATCTGTAAAATCGAATATTTTATATTTCAACGCACAGCAACACAATAATCTTGGTAAATGTGTCCAATCATAATGGCGCCCTCTGCTGGACAGACAGGTGACATCATCACGTCACGTGATTACAGGAGACATCACGTCACACTCTGAACATTATTCACAAATAAAATAAACATAATAAAAATGCAACAAACTTAAAAGTAAAACATTAACATCAGATTTATTTATTTCCTAAATCTTAACCTTTATTAATGATTAGTGAGAGAACTTCAACCAATCAGAGTTGAATTAAAGAGCTGCTGTGTTAAAGGAACAGTCTGAACAAATAATGTTTTCACCTGTTAAGGAACAGACAGATATATATATATATATATATATAACGTCATGTCAGACTGTTGCTTTAAGACATAACGTGGCCTCTTATTTTTCTGGTTCAGACTTGTTAGAAGTTTCAGGTCTCTACGGTTTCAGGTGGTCAAGTGTGGGACTGCGGCAGTGTTTCCTGTTTCCTGTCAGCTTCATGTGAAGGTGTCTCCGTATCTTCGGTGTCCGTCAGTGATCAGCTGAGTTTTCTCACCGGCGTTTGTCGGCTGCTGAACGATCGGAGTCTCAACATCTGAAAGAAAAAAACAGAAAAACCTTTGTTATCTTATGACATCATGGCCTCAGGACCTCGGGTCTGAGCAGCGACGTACAAATCCATACCTTTTTTTATTTTGAAAGAGACAGGAAACAATCAGGAACAGACATAGTAAAAGGATCAGCCGGAAGTCGAACCCTCAACCTGCTGGTCCACACTCGGACCAATCAGCTGATGAGTGTAATAGTTTAATTAAATGCTAATTTTTAAGGTATATTTTAAGGTATTTCACATAAACCAGTTTTCACCTTAAAGCTTGCCACAAGAATCTGGGTTTTCAAGTTACGGTGAAAGTTCCCTGTGGTTTGTTAAGGGAAGAATTAAAGGCTTTAAATCGGGCCCGAGCACCGACAGCGCGAAGGCCCGATTTAAATGGGTCCGGGTTTTCTTATTATTTCTCTAAAACACAGACACTGTTTGCTTTCACAGATCTTCACGAAAATCGGTAGACAAGTGTAACATGACCAGACATACAAAAAAGTCTCAAGGACAATTGTGAAAAAACGGAAGTCGGCCATTTTGGATTTAGTGGCCATTTTACACGTGTATTTTAACAAACTCCTCCTAGGGCTTTCATTAGATGAACTTCAAATTCGGTGAGTGTCATCTCAACAAGATGGAAATGAAAAGTACCTACATTTTGGGGTTTTCGTCACACCGTGTGACCGTAGCATAGCGTCAAAGTTTGATTACTCGCCATCAAAACATGAGGTTGTTGTATCTCAGACATACATGGTCCAATCTTCTCCAAACTGGACATGTAAGACCAGAGTCCCGGCCTGATGACATCTACACAGATATCATGACAACCATGTCATCTTTGTCAGAAGGGTCTCAAGACATTGATGATGAAGTCATGTGGAAACTGAGTTTTCGTCGAACACCGTGTTCGTGGCGTGGCGTCAAAGTTCAAGTCGCCATGACACACGAAATTACTGTAACTTAAGTGTACCCCCCCGAAGACATTTATATGGCACCACAATTCACCAACATGTACAAAAAACGGTGGTGACGTGTCTTTTCATAACAAACAAAAAACTCAGAAGTCGGCCATTTTGAATTAAGTGGCCATTTTAGACCATTTACACATGTTGTATTTTGACGAACTCCTCCTAGAGCTTACATGTGATCAACTTCAAATTCAGTGAGTGTCACCTCAACAACATGGAGATTAAAACTACCTCAATTATTTTAGTGTACTTCACACGGTGTGACTGTGGCTTGGCGCCAAAGTTTGATGATTCGTCAAAAAAGAGGGATTTGTGATTACTCCTCTGTGCATTGTCCAATCTGACTTAAAACTCATTCAAACGATCACAGTCCCGCCCTGAACAGATCCATGTGTCAATATTGACTCATTGTCACAGCGCAACCTGCTGGCAACAGGAAGTGACATGTTTTATACTTTGATGCACTGCTCCTGGCTGCTTTACAATATACAGCTCAAATGAGCTTCATGGTCAGAATGTTGACATTTCCTCAAACCGTGTAAACACTGAGGTGCGGCGAAGGTTGATCCTTCGCCAAAGGAGACGATGTTGTCCAATCAGCCCCAAAATTATGTCACATGATCAGAGTCCAGGCCTGAACAGCCCGATATGTCAAAAATAACTCAGGGTCATAACGCCACCTACTGGCATCAGAAAGAGCCTAGTTTTACAACTTTAATTTGACTTATATACAAATTTCACCGTGTGGTCTGCACTTCATGGCGTGGACCATAATGCGTGATTAGTGGGCGTGTTTCGGCGTTGCGTTACAGACACAGGAAGTAAAATGTTTATCCTTTCCAAAACGCACGAAACATAGAGCCACTTCGCCCGGTTGCCCGCAGCCACATCAGGTCCTGAGTTCGTCAGTGCTCGGGGCCACACAGTGCTGCTTTGCAGCCCTAGTTATTATTATTATTAATGATTATTAATAACCTGCATGATGTCTTAAGGGGGAAAAACCCTCAAACTTGACTTAATACCATTAAAGCCATGACA
Organism: Reinhardtius hippoglossoides; assembly: GCA_006182925.3. Lineage (NCBI taxonomy): Eukaryota > Metazoa > Chordata > Actinopteri > Pleuronectiformes > Pleuronectidae > Reinhardtius > Reinhardtius hippoglossoides. The sequence continues at coordinate 241,324 of CM031680.1, read as the reverse complement.
TCTCTTTTAATGTAAGCTAAAGGGATCCTTTTCATTTTATTTGATCAGTTTTAAAGTTTTAACCCTTTGAACTACATCAATATTTAAGGATAAATAAGCATATTTTAAGGGATTTGATTTAATGTTAAAGCTGACTGACAAAGCTCACTTCCTGTTGTCTCACTATTGTCGAGGTCGTTGCGTATCTCTTCCTCGAGGTCGTCAGGGGAGATGTAGTCAGGCTCCGCCCCCTCCCCGGTGGGCGTGGGCTTGAGTTTTCCGCAGCAGCAGTTACAGCAGCAGCAGAGACAGCAGCAGCAGTAACAGCCGGTCAGGACGCCACACGCCACGAACAGACCCTGACACACAAACACAGTGTCAGCGCCCCCCTCAGGTCAGACTCTGAGACTCTGTAAGCCCTGCCCCCTCACCTTAGCCCACCAGGTGGACAACATGAAATACGTGTTAACGTTGTCCTCTCCAAACTGCTGGGCCACGTAGAGTCCTAGAGAACCGTACGAGTCGTAGATGTTCCTCTTGGTGAGGTCGGACAGGACGGCGTGAGCGCTGTTCAGTTCCTTGAACTTCTCAGCAGCGTCCGGGTTCTCTGGGTTTTTATCAGGATGGTAGCGCAATGCCAGTTTCCTGTCACAGGTCAGCATGTTACTATTACAACTGAAAGCTCCAGAAGTGGACGACACAGATTGAAAATGAATTCACTCACCTGTAGGACTTCTTGATATCATCATGGCTGCAGCCCCTCTCCAGACCCAGGATCTGATAAAGAGACTCGCCAGAGGTGGACAGAGTTCGCTGCCTCCCCTCAGACATCCTGACACCATCACCTGTCGCAGTAAACCAGGTCAGACTCAACACTGGACTCACCTGAACCTGGTTAAATCACCTGATGTCTGGGGGCCTGTGGCTGGTGCCTGACTACTGATCCAGTCTTGATCACAATAATAATAAAATAGACAGATGAGAACGAGTTTCTTCAGATGCTCACAGAATCACGAACTCCATTATTCAAACCCACAGAACTTTATTTAAATTCTTCTAAGGAGACGAGTCAGTGAGCAGCAGAAACATGGACGTCTTCACTGTCCCGTAAAAACATTGATGTAAAGTCTGGTCGATTTTATTTCAGCAGGATTCAAACGTCATGTTTCCCACGAACACTCCACATGATACATGTGATGATGTCACCCAGGTAGAACATACCTGGGTGACATCATCACATGTATCATGTGATGATGTCACCCAGGTAGAACATACCTGGGTCATGTGATGATGTCACCCAGGTAGAACATACCTGTGAAGGAGTAATAAAAGAGCCGTTACCTGATGAAGCCTCGGAGTGCACGGTCCGGTCGTCTCCCTGCTCAGGTGTGGGTCCGGTCTGGTCCTGTCGTCTCCCTGCTCAGGTGTGGGTCCGGTCTGGTCCTGTCGTCTCCCTGCTCAGGTGTGGGTCCGGTCTGGTCCTGTCGTCTCCCTGCTCAGGTGTGGGTCCGGTCCTGTCGTCTCCCTGCTCAGGTGTGGGTCCGGTCCTGTCGTCTCCCTGCTCAGGTGTGGGTCCGGTCCGGTCCTGTCGTCTCCCTGCTCAGGTGTGGGTCCGGTCCGGTCCTGTCGTCTCCCTGCTCAGGTGTGGGTCCGGTCTGGTCCTGCCGTCTCCCTGCTCAGGTGTGGGTCCGGTCCTGTCGTCTCCCTGCTCAGGTGTGGGTCCGGTCCTGTCGTCTCCCTGCTCAGGTGTGGGTCCGGTCCGGTCCTGTCGTCTCCCTGCTCAGGTGTGGGTCCGGTCCTGTCGTCTCCCTGCTCAGGTGTGGGTCCGGTCCTGTCGTCTCCCTGCTCAGGTGTGGGTCCGGTCCGGTCCTGTCGTCTCCCTGCTCAGGTGTGGGTCCGGTCCTGTCGTCTCCCTGCTCAGGTGTGGGTCCGGTCCTGTCGTCTCCCTGCTCAGGTGTGGGTCCGGTCCTGTCGTTCCCTGCTCAGGTGTGGGTCCGGTCCTGTCGTCTCCCTGCTCAGGTGTGGGTCCGGTCCTGTCGTCTCCCTGCTCAGGTGTGGGTCCGGTCCGGTCCTGTCGTCTCCCTGCTCAGGTGTGGGTCCGGTCCTGTCGTCTCCCTGCTCAGGTGTGGGTCCGGTCCTGTCGTCTCCCTGCTCAGGTGTGGGTCCGGTCCTGTCGTCTCCCTGCTCAGGTGTGGGTCCGGTCCGTCCTGTCGTCTCCCTGCTCAGGTGTGGGTCCGGTCCTGTCGTCTCCCTGCTCAGGTGTGGGTCCGGTCCTGTCGTCTCCCTGCTCAGGTGTGGGTCGGTCCGGTCTGTCGTCTCCCTGCTCAGGTGTGGGTCCGGTCCTGTCGTCTCCCTGCTCAGGTGTGGGTCCGGTCCTGTCGTCTCCCTGCTCAGGTGTGGGTCCGGTCCTGTCGTCTCCCTGCTCAGGTGTGGGTCCGGTCCTGTCGTCTCCCTGCTCAGGTGTGGGTCCGGTCCTGTCGTCTCCCTGCTCAGGTGTGGGTCGGTCCTGTCGTCTCCCTGCTCAGGTGTGGGTCCGGTCCTGTCGTCTCCCTGCTCAGGTGTGGGTCCGGTCCTGTCGTCTCCCTGCTCAGGTGTGGGTCCGGTCCTGTCGTCTCCCTGCTCAGGTGTGGGTCCGGTCCTGTCGTCTCCCTGCTCAGGTGTGGGTCCGGTCCGGTCCTGTCGTCTCCCTGCTCAGGTGTGGGTCCGGTCCGGTCCTGTCGTCTCCCTGCTCAGGTGTCTGAGCAGGATCTCTGACAGGCTCCATCAAACATTCAGCAGCCGGGTCAGGTGACCACGAGGCCCCACGCCGGGTCAGGTTTCACCGAGACGCTCGGGTGGAGGCCTTGTGACGGAGGTCACCATGGAAACCATTATTTAAGTCATGTGATCGTGTCGGTGACGTGACACCTTGTTCAATGTGGCTATGACTGAACTGACCAGCAGATGTCAGTGTTTCTTCTGATATGAACAACTCGATGTTTTGATAAACATGAAATGAGTTAAATGTGAAACATTGAGAAACATAAACGATCAGATCATTGGTTTTAATGATGAGGAAACAAACAGTTACAGTGAATGAGAGACAGAACAAGACCTGAACCAGAACTAACCAGAACTAACCCGACCTGAACCAGACCTGAACCAGAACTAACCAGACCTGAACCAGAACTAACCAGACGTGAATCAGAACTAACCAGGCCTAAACCAGACCTGAACCAGAAGTAAATCAGACCTGAACCAGAACTGAACTAGAACTAACCAGGCCAGAACTGAACCAGAACTAAATCAGAAATGAACCAGAACTGAACCAGAACTAACCAGACCTGAACCAGAATCAACCGGAACTAACCCGACCTGAACCAGAAGTAAATCAGACCTGACCCAAAACTAACCTTACCTGAACCTGAACTGAACCAGAACTAACCAGACCTGAACCATAACTAAACCAGACCTGAACCAGATTCAACCGGAACTAACCCGACCTGAACCAGAACTAAACCAGACCTGAACCAGAACTAACCGGAACTAACCTGACCTGAACCAGAAGTAAATCAGACCTGAATCAGAAATAACCAGGCCTGAGCCAGAACTGAACCAGACCTGAACCAGAACTAAACCAGACCTAAACCTGAACTAACCCAACCAGAACCAACTGGGACCAACCCGACCTGAACCAGAAGTAAATCAGACCTGAACTGAAACTAACCAGACCTGAACCAGAACTAAACCATACCTGAACCAGATTCAACCGGAACTAACCCGACCTGAACCAGACCTGAATCAGAACTGAACCAGAACTAACCCGACTTGAACCAGAACTAACCCGACCTGAACCAGAAGTAAATCAGACCTGAACCAGAACTAACCAGGCTTGGACCAGAACTGAACCAGAACTGAACCAGAACTAAACCAGACCTGAACCAGCTCTGAACCAGACCTGAACCAGAACTGAACCAGATCTAAGAACTAAGAACCAGAACACCCCCCCCCTCCTACAGGATACATGTTGGATGCTACTGAAGGGGGGCGCAGGATCAGTCCATCTGGCAAGATCGACCAATCATCATGCTGCTGCCGGGTCACACGGGCATCTGCAGCTGTGAGTACTCGTCCTGCCCCTCCTTCTCCTCCGGGTGAGACTCCATGTCATCAGCATCCAGCTGCAGGAGCACAGGTAAGAGATCAGCGTCATGGCAACAGTCAGATTTACCACATACATTATACACATGTATGACACGTTAATCACATGTAAACACAGAACGACATCACAGACGAGTTTTATTAAAACTCTTTCTCAAGAGATGTTTGTGTGGTGTTGAAGTGGTTCATGTGTCATTCAGACAAAAACTACAGACGTGTCAACAGACATGTCAGCTGAGCCATGTCTATCAAATCCAACACTAACAATCTGTTCAGATCAGTTAAGACTTTGTGTGAATCTGGTTTCACTTGGTAACAAACTGGGACAAACAAGCTTCATGTAATGTCAGGTCAAATAAAGTGAGACTCACACTCTGCAGCTCTCTGCGGGTGAACAGCTGAGGCAGCAGCAGCATCCTCACAGGTATCGTCAGCAGCAACACAAAGGGGAAAGCTAGTGCTGCTGCCGTCGCCATGACGACCCACAGGAGCGACAGACAGGTCAGCTGGACAATAGTGAACATGTGCATTCTTAACGTCCGTACCTGTCAGACAAGAGACAGGTGTCCACATCATGTGACTCAGTTTCACACCTCTTTCAGTGACTGATGTTTTTGTCCCTGGTCAGGGGGCGGGTCTAACCTTGCGGACGTAGCTTTGATTAGGGTGGTACTTTGAGGGCATCAGCAGCAGGATGAGCCTCTCGGTGAGCTGGATCCCGTTCAGAGACATCACACCCATGTAGAGGAAGATCCCAAAAAGCACCGCTAGAGGGATCTGACGCAGAACCTCTCCGATCACGATGGACAGACCTGAGACGAGGAGCAGGGACCAGATCAGAAGTTGTAGCACAAACTATGGTCACATCAGTCGCAGAAGGACTCAGAGTCATACCCACTAACACAGCCACCAGGAAGCCAGTCACCCTCTGCTCCTTCACTTCCTGGATGCGGGGCTTGTCGCCAGGGGCAACCGCTTTGCTCATGACGGTGAGGGCGTTGGTGTGGGTGACGGACCGAACTGTTGCAGCTGACAGCCAAGGCAAACCAAACAGAGCTGAGATTCCACCCACCACCACGATGATGAGGAGGTCCAGGTGAAAACCAGTTCCCTTCACCAGCATCCTCTCCTTTTTACTGACAATCAGTCTGACGGAAGCAGGGAAAGTGACATTAACACTTCATTCCAAGACCAAAAAAAACAACAAGACAAGAAGAAGAGAGTGTTGTACGCTGTGATCTGGGACTCCATGAAGATGAGGATGAAGACGAGGATGGCCGGCAGAATGCTTGCGCCCATCATCCAAATGGGGAACTGCCCGTCTGATCCCAAAGGAGAAATCATCCAACCACGCTTCTCTGGACTGGAGACAGAGAATCCACTGGGCACATTGAGTTTCTGTCAGTCAATAGAAAGAAGTCAATTCAACAGAGGTATTCACACAGATGTCTTGATGAGTCTTAAACATGCTCTGGTCTGACCTGGGTGTAGGTGTCCTCCGCACTGTAGTCCACCAACACCATGATGAGGATAGCAATGGGGACCCCAAAGTCTCCGATGATCCTACGGAGCTTAAGTCAGAAATGTGAGACCTCACATTTAGACTTTGAATATCAGAACACTTATTACACACCTGTACCTGTGAAATGTAGTGAGAGCTGTACCTTTATAACCCTGTATCTGCATGTACATTTACCTGTGCATTTGTACTTGTACCTGTGTACAGAAATAAATGTCTGTATCTGTATGTTTGTACTTGAATCTGCACCTCTTCAACTTCAACTTAAATTTGTTTTGAGCCAGGCCAAAAAAACAAAACCCCAAACTAACAGGAAACATGGACACACGGACTCTGGCACAATACAGAAAACCATTGAAATACATGAACACATCCAATACCAACAGAAAACCGAGAGCTTGTAAAACTATCAATAAAAAACGTCTTTCAAATCAAAAATAAGTCATCAGTCATCAGGAGTGAATGTGAACTGTCTCCTTGAAATTTCCCTGTTACGTCGTTGTTTCTATCACTTTCCACGGGAGCCCCCTGAAGCGTCAGTCATTAAATCCGGGTCACAGTCGTTGTTTGAAAGCCATGTTTCAGTAAGGGCCAGTAAACAAGCATTTCTGTACTCGCCCAGATGGAGTTCATTAGACTGGAGTTCATCAGTTTTATTACGGAGGGGTCTGCACATTTGTCAGAATGATGGCTGGTAGCAGGATGTGGTTGATCTTCTGTCGTTGTAGTCTCAGGCGAACCCCGCCCCTCCTGCCCTGTTTATGTGTTTCAGTTCGCTTAGAACCTTCATGTCTGTTGATAAGGTTATTTTCCAGGTGCTGAAGCGGTGACTAGCGGTACATGTGTGTTGTATTGCAGTAACAGCTCCTTTGAGTATTGAATTCTGATGGAGTGATCTGGGTGCAGATGACGGGAGTCGTAGATGCCCAGTGAGTAATTACCTGTACCTGTGTGTATCTCCGTAAACAGTGTCTGTGTTTACTTGTATCACTGTACCTACTGTATATATACACTTGTGTCTGCATGTGTTTGTACCTGTACCTGTGTGTGCACCTGTTTGTGCCTGTACCCATACATGTGTGGTCATGTACATGTATGTACCCGTGCATGTACCTGAACATGTACCTGGGCTTGAATGTACTGACCGTGCCGGGGAAGAAGGAGCTGTTCTTGAACTTGCGGAGGTAGAAAGCGATGAAATACGTTCCCGCCATGAGCAGTAACGACAGCAGGGCAGTGTTGGGTTCTCCAACAACCTTCCCAGGATTCCCAGCAACAGTTGTATAGTTGCAGAGAAATGGAGATACTGTGTTGTTTCCATGGTAACAGTTTTTGAGAGGATGCTCCTGAAAGATCTAGAAAGGACCAAGACAAAGAAGAACACCTCCAGTGTTGCTCTGTGTTGTATTAACAGATACCGTTGTCTGCATCAGAACCTTTAATTCACACACACTCAGACTTCAACATGAAAAGAATCAATGTATAAATCAATCTGTAATCTCAACACACAACACTTAAGCATAATTCCTGTTACTTTTTAATATGCACAGTTCATGCTTGTTGGCCTCTGACTTTACCTTGACGGTTTTGGCGAAGGTCTCGTAGATGAAAATGAGGGAAATGAGGAAGGAGAAAATCTCCTGAGTGAAGCGGGAGACAAAGCGAACAAGGATGCTTCCCTCAAAGGCCACAGTGAGGAGAACAAGTAGCACCAGCCAGAACCCGATCCACACCCGGCCCGTCAAATACTCGATCCCATTGCTTTTACAAAACTATACAGAAGGAAAAGACCAGGTAAGATACTTTGCTTTGATGGAGGATCCCTGACCTGTAAGGAGGTAGGTGAAAAAAACTGTAATTAATGAAATATATAACATTAAGCTAAAAGTCCATTCCTAGTTAAAAGCAACACATAGATTTCAGAGGGTTGGCAGAACAGATGAAACATCACATGAGGTATCAAAGACAATCTTGAGTTTTAACAGTAATAAAGTTCAATTCATCGGTTTGACCAATTATGGTTTTCAAATGTTAAGGCTTATTTGAGATGTACAATCAACCATCATCTGCATAACAGCTTTATCAAAACTACTCATTATCTTGACCAAAAAAATCATCGTTCCTAAACTTAGGTATCTACTGATGCAAAGTGCTGATTGGATACCAGGCCTCTCTCTTCTCTGACAACCTCACTGCTCCCTTACTTCCCTGTGTGGTAGTCGTAGTTCTTATACTGTGTTGACAGCCTGAAGATACAGAGTAGAAACAGGAGTTTCCATTTACTCCCCATCTGACCATTCTAAGGTTATGTGGTAAAATGAAGGTCCGAAAACCCCTCAAGTGAACGTTGTGTTGACAGGACTCACGATAGAGCCGTGAGATACCATCATAGTTAGAGATGTGGGGAAATAAATAGAAACAAACAGTTCTCACTAAAACCTCGTGTGTTCCATCGATCTCTACAAAACGATATGTCCACAGGCAGGATGTATTGAAACAGGTGTGAAGAGAGTGAGGTGAGCTCACAGTGTAGAAGGCCTCTTCAAACACCAGCAGCGGTCCAGAGAAGCCGATCACCAGCAGAGGCTGAGCACCCAACACGCTGAACACTATGCCCTGCATCGCCGTGGCAACAATCAGCTCCGACACACCAATCAGACCCTCTGTTTTCTCACCTGTGTCAAAGGTCAGCGATCACAGCAACAACACAAAGTCTAAAACAATGTATGATGATTTTATGTAATCATCAAATAAACATCTGGTTCCACCAAACCTCATCACAAAGTTCGGTGTCTGTCACGACTTACCCAACAGTCCACCAAAGGTGATTGCAGGTGACAGGGCAGCAAAGTAGATGAAGATGATGGCGGCCATGCACTGAGGGTTCAGAGCATCTCTGATGTCACTGAGGTACTGAGGGTAACGTCGAGCCATGTCTTTGAGCAGACCTCCAAACAGACGTCCTGAACGCCTCAGGGGCTCGTCGCTGGGTTTGGAGGGAACCAGGGAATCTGAGATAAGATCACAGTTGATGAAAATCTTCAGATAATAAGAAGGAAACATTTGGTCTTATTCTGGCGACATGTGTGTCTTGCAAGGAAGATGAGCACTTTCACAGAGAGATGGCAACTATTAACTGAGCAGGAAGTGACGACAATGTCCAAATTCATATCTGCTGATGAAACATGTTCATTGACATAAGAACAAACCTGATAACTGACCTTCATGCTGCTGAATACTCGACGGTTTCTCCTGCAGTTTGCTGCCCTGCTCCTCCTCCCTCTTTTGGAGCATTTCTCTTTGGAAGCGAGCGACAGAGTGCAGGAGCTCGTCCCCGTCAACCTCTGAGGGAGGCAGGACGACGCTGCAGTCCAGGAAACGGTTGATGGCTGTCAGCAGATCCTGGCGGTCGTCAGCCTGGTACGCTGCCTCATGGAAGTGCTGAGGAGGTAGAATTCATTAAACAACATTTATTATGAAGCTTTAAGGTAGCAGAGCGTCTGTCAAGTCTGTGGGGACTCGCCTTGTCTGACATAAGTGTGGAGATGGAGCGTCCGATCTGGTGATAGTCGATGTTAGTGACGGGTGGGCCCAGCAGCAAGAAAAGGAACCTCACAGGGACGGGGACTTCCAGAACAGACTCGAGCAGGACCGCCTCCTGCAGCCGCACAAACACCATGGAGGGCTGATCCAGGAAGCTCACACTGCCTGTAGACACAGCAGAGGGATTCTGTGACCCAACTACACACATTCAAGAAGTAGATGATGTGTATACGATGTGTACTTTCGTGATGCATACCTACGAGAACCACGGTGGCCTCAGCTCTCTCTGGGATCTTCTCCATCAGCTTTGCTTCCTGTTTGGATCTGGGGTGACAGAGGGGTGGGGCTTCTCTCTGGACACGCCACACAAAAAAACCTCAGAATCTTGACAAATATTTACAT
>CM031680.1:224241-226741 GCA_006182925.3 Reinhardtius hippoglossoides | reverse complement strand
AAGACAAGACTGAACCAACACAGACTCAACTCTGGGTTTACCTGCCCTCACATGAGTGACATCACCTGTCCCACCTCTTCTGTCCCACCTCTTCTGTCCCACCTCTTCTGTCCCACCTCTTCTGTCCCACCTCTTCTGTCCCACCTCTTCTGTCCCACCTCGCTGGAAGACACAGCATCACTGAGGCTGGGGGACTAAACACACACACACACACACACACACAGACACCCACCCACCCACACACCCACCACACACACACACACACACACACACACACACACACACACACACACACACACACAGAGACACCCCCCCCCCCCCCCCACACACACACACACAGAAAGTGGAGACGAATGACACGTCTCCACTCAGAATTGAAGCAAAAGATCTCAGATTCGAACGCAGCCACCTTGTGGTGATGACGTCATTTGCAGTCAGAATCTGTGCAGTCGGACTGAGGAGGCGTGGCATCCTGAGTCAGTCTCAGAATGTTTATCATCAAATAACTAATTAAAATCAAACTGATCAGAAACACGAACAAACATCAGTGAGATAAGAACGACCTGAAACGACAGAAATCTTTTTTTAGTTTGGTCCATGTCCCATCTGGCAACGTGGAGGAAGATTATGATCTATACTGTAGCCAGCCACCAGGGGGCGATCCAGATGTTTTGGCTTCAGTTGTGCGAACATCCTCAGAGGTCAACATGACGGCAGGGGCGTCAGAGCAGAAACTCCCGTCCCGTGCACGTACCTTGTTTTTACGTGTTTGACCAAAAGGTCTTTTACAAAGAGAGTTGACTTCGGGGGGGATGTCACTTTATTAACTGTGACATCACAACTCACCTCGTGAGGCGTTCGGTCCGGTCGGAGCTGTGACTGACCGACGATCTGATCTTTGCTGATGTGGACGACTGGTCCTCTGCAGCTCCGCCTCACCAAGTGACGCCGCACGGCCGGAACATCGTCCAATCGGTGACCTAAGGGGAGGGGCATACATGTGGGGGCGGGGTCAGAGCACAGGGGCAATGGTCAAAACTCTGATGGGGACAATTTCCTTATTTCATCATTGATTGCCTTGCTTCTTCTTTCCTTAGGGTTCGGGTGCACCCCTCCTTCCTTCCTTCTTGTTTGTTTCTGTTTTCATGGGAACTTTCTTTCATTTAATTTGGTTTCAGGCTCGACTGAGCTTCAGTGAAGTGAACTCTGAATGATCCAATCACACACACAGGTGAGCCGTCTCAGGTTTCTCTGATGTAGGAAGAGAACATTTGTTTTTCTCAGTCCAGTTGTGAGGATCAGCTGACAGCCCCCCCTGCCTGTTGTCAATTTTTGTGCGTCCTCTCACTTCACATCTGTTTCCCCATCAATCATCATCAAACCTCCATCTCTCAATACTGTCCCTCTGTCTGTGGCTAGCAGCTCGTTTTAAATCTTAAAAAATGTGATATATCTTCAAACATTCACAACTCCACATCTGTCCTCATCTGTCCCTATATGTCCACATCTGTCTTCATCTGTCCCTATATGTCCACATCTGTCCTCATCTGTCCCTATATGTCCACATCTGTCCTCACCTGTCCTCATCTGTCCACATCTGTCCTCACCTGTCCTCATCTGTCCACATCTGTCCTCACCTGTCCTCATCTGTCCACATCTGTCCTCACCTGTCCTCACCTGTCCTCATCTGTCCCTATATGTCCACATCTGTCCTCACCTGTCCTCATCTGTCCACATCTGTCCCATCTGTCCTCACCTGTCCTCATCTGTCCCTATATGTCCACATCTGTCCTCATCTGTCTTCATCTGTCCACATCTTTCCTCATCTGTCTTCATCTGTCCACATCTGTCCTCACCTGTCCTCATTTGTCCTCATCTGTCCACATCTGTCCTCACCTGTCTTCATCTGTCCACATCTGTCCCTATATGTCCACATCTGTCCTCATCTGTCTTCATCTGTCCACATATGTCCCTATATGTCCACATCTGTCCTAATCTGTCCTAATCTGTCCTCATCTGTCCACATCTGTCCTCATGTGTCCACACCTGTCTTCACCACTGTCCACACCTGTCTTCACCACTGTCCACCCTCCTCACATGTCCTAGTGACTAACGACCTGTTCATGTCCTCAGATAATGGACTTGTCTCTTACTGGTCCTGTTGGATCTTAGTGCAGCTTCTGACCCCACAGATCATAAGATCCTGTTACAGAGACTGGAGCAACATGTCGGGATCAAAGGAACATCAGACTGGTTTAAATCATATTTATCACGTAGATTTCAGTTTGTTGATGTTAACAATGACTCCTCCGTGCACACACAAGTTAGTCCTGGAGTTCCACAGGGTTCTGTCCTTGGACCGATACTCTTCACCTTATATCTGCTCCCTTTAGGCGACTTCATCAGAAAGCACCTCGTACACTTCCACTGTTACGCAGACGACACCCAGCTGTACATATATGAAGCCTGATGAATCTAATCACTTAGTCCAACTTCAGGA
>CM031680.1:170000-224141 GCA_006182925.3 Reinhardtius hippoglossoides | reverse complement strand
TAGCAGCACACTGATTCCTGTTTGTGTTGTCTGTTTGTTTACTGTCGTCACTGTGCTTTGAATCTGATGTGTTCAGTAAACACAACAGGAAGTTCACCTGCGTCACTGTGGGAACTCACCTGTGTGTGTGAACTGTTTGTTGTGTCACACGTCGTTAATGACACTTTACACATCAGTGTGGACGGAGGACATTTTATAAGTGAGGACATTGAAGAAGTTTTAATCAGACAGAAACTCAGTCCTGAAACATAAACCAGGGGCCTGTACCAGGAAGTGAGTTCAGTATCCAGGACATCTTTCAGTTATCCAGCTGAACTCGACCTAACAATCAGGCTAAGTGGTCACATGATGCTGGTTTAATCTGTTGAGTTAACTGTTCTCCTGGATATGAGGGGGGCGGAGTTTACTGCATATGACCAATCACAGACGGGGACAGTTTGACTGACAGCAGAGCCGAGGATCAAACTGTTGAATAATAATAATCTGAGCAGAACAAACATCCAGAATAAAAGAAAGAGTTCCAGCTGCTGAATGCAGGAAGAACAGCTGGTACAACATCTGGGATTGTTTTTATAGTAAAACTGTTCATGAACAAGAGCAGATCTGAATCTCATCTGTTTCCATCACATGACATTTACATGAATTCTCATTGTGTCGGACAGTTTGAGTCTTTCAGGTGAAACCCTGGAGGCTTCAAGCTGAACTGCAGGAAATAAAACACAGACTGTGAAGAAGGAAGTAGACTGATTTTCATATCTTTACAATACAACAGGTACAACACTTGTATTTCTACTGTATTTTGATATCAGTACACACATGTACAATGAGGTTTGAAAACAAGTCAGATACTAAATGAACATAAGTAGAAACCCACAAAGAACAATAGAAACTAAAGAAAAGACCTTAATGCTTCAAATGTTAAATGTAGATTGAGTTTCTGTGCATCAGCCAGTGAACAGGAAACTAGTGGAGCAGATGCAGTCTGTGGTTCTGGGAGCACTTTACGGGTCAGGCTGGTTCGGCTCCAGCAGCTGACAGAGGTTCATCCTCTGAGGAGAGTCTAGATCTTTCAGAAGCTCATCAGAGGAGCTCAAAGGAGGAATTAATCCTGAAGTTACCCCGATAACCACAAATCCTGCTTCATAGTACAGGGCCCTGGTGTTTATGGGAGGGTTCATCCTCTGGGGACAGAGACAACAACAGTGCGAGGACGTTCTGTGGAAAGCCAAAGGGTCACTAACATGCTGGACCCTCCAGTCTGCCTTTGGACACCCTGAGACGGTCAGTCCTCTGCAGCATCCTGCTCCTCCTTTGTCCCCTGCTCCCTCTTCTTCTTCACCTCCTTCAGTCCCTCCTGGATCTTGTCCACGGCCTCCTGATCTCCGGCCTGCCGGGCCAGACCCAGAGCCTCCTGGTAGAACCGCACCGAGTCGTCCAGCTGCCCTGATGGACCAGAGACAGAATGTCCCATCTTAATAAATTTCCCCACTTAATAAATGTCCCCACAAACATTCACCTGTCCTGACCTTTGTGCAGCAGAATGCCGGCCATGTTTCCCAGCAGGACATGTTGGTCCGGGTGTCCCGCAGACCTGCTCAGATCCACGGCCTGTTGGACCAATGCGAGGGCGTCGTCATGACAACCCTGCAGATCCAGGATGGTGCCCAAGTCGTTCATCAGCACCAGAGTCTGACAGGAGACGACAAGACGATGGTGACATCAGACGTAAACGAAAAGGTCTCTTTACCTGTGGGCGTGTTTCCAGTATGTGGGTGTGTCTCTACCTGTGGGTGTGTCTCTCCCTGCTCCTGGCGGCAGATTTTCAGTGCGTACTCATAGTCCTGCCTGGCCTGGTCCAGGCGCCACGTTGATGCTCGGTATCGAGCTCGAGAGTCCAGACAGAGTCCGAGGAGAAGGCGGGTCTCTTTTCTCAGCGCCTCCTCCTCCTCTGCAGACGACGAACAGCATCACCAAACAAACATCAGTCAGGACATAACATCGATAATGTGAAAAATGTTTAGAACATGAAAAGTCTTAATAATATGAATAACGTGAAAAGTTTGTTTATCTTGTGAGTAGCGTTAATAATGTCAACAAGGTAAAAGGTCTTAATAAAAGAAATAACATTAATCACACTAATAACGTGAAAAGTATTCGAATCTAATCTAATAATTTGAAAAATGCTAATTACGTGAAACATTTTTAAAACTTGAATAATGGGAATATGTCAATCGTGTGAATAATGTGAAGTGTTAACATTACTCACGTTAAGAATGTGAAAACTCTTGATAACGTGAATAAAGTGATAGATCCTGATCGAGGACTATGATCACAACCAGACTTCTTGATCCACAACATGTCTCCTCACATCTTCTACCATCACTGAGAGGAAGTCCTCAGTTCCTCTGCTCCTTCATCTCCATCAGACATTATGTATAAACACTTTAAACGTGAAGTTACAAACTGGTTCTTCTCATGTAGTGAATCCTGTTGTTGTGTTGTTGTGTTGTTGTGTTGATGTGTTGTTGTGTTGTTGTGTTCAGTTCCATCAGCATCTGTTGGACTTGTGTCCTGGGAGAGGATCCTCACATGGGACTGAGCTTTATTCACTGATCATAGAGTTTCTCTGTAGTCTCTGTCTCACCTGTCTGTTCCTCTGCTTTCAGGTCGATGGTTTTCTGCAGTTTGGCCTCGAGAGACTCTGAACAGAACCTGAAGCCATGTTCAGCAAGCTCCGCCCTGTAACAACACAACAAACAAATACACAAAGTAACAAACCAACTAACCAAGAGGCCAGGGCCCTGAACTATGAAGCAGGATTAGATCCTTTGAGCTCCTCTGATGAGTTTCTTTAAGATCTAGATTCAGAGGAATCATACATCAGATCCAGAAGAACAGCTGAGTTAACTCAACAAGTTAGTTCGTACTTATTCTGCTCAGCGTAGATGGAGGCGAGCTTCAAAGACATCTCGATGAAGGCGTTGTCGTCCTGGTAACAGACAGGAAGAGTGAAGATCAAAGAGCAGACACACACACAGACACACACACACAGATACACACACACAGAGACACACACACACACACAGAGACACACACACACACACACACAACAGAGACACACACACACACACACACACAGAGACACACACACACACACAGAGACACACACACACACACAGAGACACACACACACACACACAGAGACACACCACACACACACACACACACAGAGCACACACACACACACAGAGACACACACACACACACAGAGACACACACACACACACAGACACACACACACAGAGACACACCTGTGGCGTTCCTCCTGACAACATGAAGCTCATCGCTGCTTTGAACAGTTTTTCTGCCTGAGACAAAGAAGAGATTTGACGATATGAGACGACAGACATCACAGTGACATCACTGTGATGTCACTGTGATGTCACTGCTATTACAGGTATAAGAGGAGGAGCTAGCCTGTGATTGGATGTTACTCACGTTGTCCAGCTGACCCTGCACGTAGGCCAGGTTCGCCATCTGAGGAAACACAGAGCATCTTAAGACGAGGTCAAAGGTCACACCTGCAGGTTTACAGCCCATAGTACATATTCAGATGTGGGTGTGGTCAGATACGGATGTTGCAAGAGTCACATGTGGGTGTGGTCAGGCATGGGTGTGGTCGGGTGTGGGTGTGGCCAGCAGGTGTTACCAGGCTGTAGGTGTAGATGATGGCCTGCTTGTTTCCGATCTGATGAGCGAGAGCGACGGCCTGATGGAGGAAACCTGAAGCTGCTTGAAGCTGACCCCGATACACACTGAGCTGAAAGACACACAAACACCTTAACTACTGCTACTCCTGCAATACTACTGCTACTACTGCAATACTACTACTACTGCTGCTGCTGCTGCAATACTACTGCTACTCCTTCAATACTACTACTACTACTGCTGCTGCAATACTACTGATACTCCTTCAATACTACTGCTACTCCTTCAATACTACTACTACTACTGCTGCTGCTATACTACTGCTACTCCTTCAATACTACTACTACTACTGCTACTATACTACTCTTCATACTGCAATACTACTACTACTACTGCAATACCACTACTACCTCTGCTGCAATACTACTGCTACTCCTTCAATACCACTGCAATACTACTCTACTACTGCTGCTGCAATACTACTGCTACTCCTTCAATACTACTACTGCTGCTGCAATACTACTGCAATACTACTACTACTGCTGCTGCAATACTACTGCTACTCCTTCAATACTACTGCAATACTACTACTACTACTGCTGATGTAATACTACTGCTACTCCTGCAATACTACATCAATACTACTACTACTACTGCAATACTACTGCAATACTAATACTACTGCTGCAATACTACTGCTACTCCTTCAATACTACTGCAATACTACTACTACTGCTGATGCAATACTACTGCAATACTACTAACTACTACTACTGCTGCTGCAATACTACTGCAATACTACTAGTTTATACACTGCTTCTCAATACTACTACTACTGCTGCTATAATGCAATACTACTACTACTGCTGCTGCACTACTACTGCAATACTACTACTACTCCTTGCAATACTACTGCAATACTACTACTACTACTACTACTGCTGCTGCAATACTACTGCTACTCCTGCAATACTACTACTACTGCTGCTGCAATACTACTGCAATACTACTACTGCTGATGCAATACTACTGCTACTCCTTCAATACTACTGCAATACTACTACTACTACTGCTGATGCAATACTACTGCAATACTACTACTACTACTGCTGATGCAATACTACTGCAATACTACTACTACTACTACTGCTGCAATACTACTGCTACTCCTTCAATACTACTGCAATACTACTACTACTACTACTGCTGATGCAATACTACTGCAATACTACTACTGACTGCCTTCAATACTACTGCAATACTACTACTACTACTACTGCTGCAATACTACTGCTGCAATACTACTACTACTACTACTACTGCTGCAATACTACTGCTACTCCTTCAATACTACTGCAATACTACTGCTGCTGCAATACTACTGCTACTCCTTCAATACTACTGCAATACTACTACTGCTGCAATACTACTTACTACTACTCCTTCAATACTACTGCAATACTACTACTACTTACTGCTGATGCAATACTACTGCTACTCCTGCAATACTACTACTACTGCAATACTACTGCAATACTACTACTACTGCTGATGCAATACTACTGCTACTCCTTCAATACTACTGCAATACTACTACTACTACTACTGTTGATGCAATACTACTGCAATACTACTACTACTACTACTGCTGCTGCAATACTACTACTGCTGATGCAATACTACTACTACTACTACTACTACTGCTGATGCAATCCTACTGCTACTGCTTCAATAATACTGCTACTCCTGCAATACTATTGCTACTACTGCAATACTACCACTACTACTACTCATAATAAATATACTACTGCTGATACTAATAAAAGTACCACTATTATTGCAGTACAAACAACACTACTACTGCTCACTCTAACGCTACCACTTCTACTACTGTTCATAATTACAATACTACTGATACTCATAATACTAATACTATAGCTGCGGTACTAACAATTCTACTGAAAGTACGGTTTGACTGTACCTTGGCTTTCTTCAGCAGCAGAATCATCTCATCGTCTTTTCTCTGAGCTTCATCTCGTTTGTCTTCATCAGAACTGAACAGAGAGAAAGCTACACACACACACACACACACACACACACACACAGACATACACACACAATCACACACTTTATGCAAAATAATTGAAAAGTGCTAAATCAGCAGATTTATGGAGTTTGGTGTCAATGATTTTTTACCGACTGTTGCCCACAGAGCTGCTGCTCCTCTTCCTCCTCCTCTTCCTCCTCTGCTCTCAATTTTGTTTATGTTTACCCAGAAGGCCGAGCGTTTTCCTGCCACAGAGCTGCTGCTGTAAATAGAACATTTACAAATGTAAATTCAGTGGCTTGAAACCATCTTTTCATGTTTTTCCAATTGAGCTGAAGGAGCCACCGAACACAGAAGAGACGTACATCAGTATATTATATATATATATGTATTTTCTTCACTGATGAAGAGCTTTTATTTTTTACAAATATCTGATTCAACTTTTTTATTATTATATCATCATTTATATTGTTTCTATGACAACATTAACTTATACACGGTAACACGTTAACTAAAACACTGTAGAATGTTGGATGACGTCATTCAGGTCGTGGGTTCACCTGTTCTCCAGGTGGGTCTGACTCTCACTCACCTGCCTCCAGCTGCTGAGCATCTGGACCTGATCAGGGTCAGAACCACAGCACGACGCACACAGGAGGCCGCCATCTTCACTGATTACGTCAAGGCGACCGGACGTCACGAGGTGTCCCTCGTTGCCTTCAAATTAAAAGCAGCGGAGAAACGACTATTATAAAATCTTCGGATTTTTTACACAAGTTTTAGTTTAGTGACAAAGATGTTTTTCTTTTCGATGAATGAAAATATTTAAGAATAATCATTTAAAAAAATCCTCCAGGATCTTCTGTCATTATTTCATTCACTCATTTATTGTTGTCTATTGGTTATATTCATTCAAAATCATATTTAACTTCATGGTCTTCATGCTGAGACAAGTTTTATTTCATCAACCAGTTTCTGTTCACGTTCTGATCCTGGATTCAGACACGCAAGAAAATGCCAACATCCTCTGTACAGGTTTATGCTTTTATTGTGAAAGACAACAGGATGCGTTTTTGTATGGAGGCATCAACAGCCTTAAAATTAATCATGGGTTCAACTCTGAGAAACAAAGCAACTGGTGTCATTAAAAAGTCTCCAGTCCAGAATCTGGACCAACAAGTCCAGAGTAACAGGTCCCTGGTCCAGGACAGGGACGCAACTGAAGCTGCGGCAGTGGACAATGACGGGGACTATGATCACATCAAGTCTGCTTGATATATAATATTTCTCCTCAGATCCTCGACCATCACTGACAATAACCCATCAGTTCATTGACCTTCAGCTTCAAAGTGTTTATTCTATCAAAGCTGTAAATACTCTGATCTCTCTGATGTTCTCTGTTCCACGGGACATCTGTCCCCTTGTGTCTGTCCTGGAGACGGGTCCTCACGTGTCTCTGAGTTCTCTGTTCCACGGGACATCTGTCCCCTTGTGTCCGTCCTGGAGACGGGTCCTCACGTGTCCTGATGTTCTCTGTTCCACGGGACATCTGTCCCCTTGTGTCCGTCCTGGAGACGGGTCCTCACGTGTCTCTGATGTTCTCTGTTCCACGGGACATCTGTCCCCTTGTGTCCGTCCTGGAGACGGGTCCTCACGTGTCTCTGAGGTTCTCTGTTCCACGGGACATCTGTCCCCTTGTGTCCGTCCTGGAGACGGGTCCTCACGTGTCTCTGAGTTCTCTGTTCCACGGGACATCTGTCCCCTTGTGTCCGTCCTGGAGACGGGTCCTCACGTGTCTCTGAGGTTCTCTGTTCCACGGGACATCTGTCCCCTTGTGTCCGTCCTGGAGACGGGTCCTCACGTGTCTCTGATGTTCTCTGTTCCACGGGACATCTGTCCCCTTGTGTCCGTCCTGGAGACGGGTCCTCACGTGTCTCTGAGGTTTCTGTCCGGACTCTGTCCCCTTGTGTCCGTCCTGGAGACGGGTCCTCACGTGTCTCTGAGTTTTCATCTCCCTTGTGTCTGGAGACGGTCCCACGTGTCTGAGTTCTCTGTTCGACTTGTCCCCTTGTGTCCGTCCTGGAGACGGGTCCTCACGTGTCCTGAGTGTTTCTACCCTTCTGTCGTCCTGTTACAGGTTTCAGTGGTTTCACTCTTGTTGAGGGTGAAGAACAGAGGACGTCTCACCTCGTTAAAGACCAGGAGACAAACTGGGATTTGGGAATATGAGATATACGAATACAATTTGATTGATCCTTTAAGATCAAGTTTTTCTCATCCTAACCTGATGTTCACACGTGCAGTGTTTCTGCAGCTGCAGATTCTTTGTGCTTTGAGATGTGGTGAAACATTCATTTCATGTTCGATGACACTAAATAAAAATGTTCTGTTTTTGAAACGATTACAAAGTGATCAGTAAACATGGATCCGTACGAGGACAAACCTTTCTTGGCATGTTTTTAGGAACAGTTCTTTTAATGATCATCTTATTCCCTAATTTCAGGAAAAAAAAAAAAGTTGAATCAATTGTAAAAGCAGCTTTGGATTCAAAGATCAACAAACAAAAGAAAAACCAGTGAACGTAAAATCGTGTTTTTGTTTTTATTTAAAAAAAAAAGAAAAAAAAAAGAGACTATGATAATTGTAGGTTTTTTATGAATCTGCAGTTTAATTGACTCCTTTTCAAAATAAAAGCAGCTGAATTGAATCAGTGATGTCAATGGCATCAATGTGTGTCAGTGTTTTAAAGCATCTTCATGATCCGTCACTGCTGCAGCTCCACCTGCTGGCAAACTACAGTAACTAACGTCCAGTTGTATTACACCTGCATGCACCCGTCTCTCCGCTCAGTTTCAGACCTTTGTGTTTTCAGGAACACAGATGTATTTTCCAAACAGCCCTTCACTCAGTCGGTCTGTGGTCGGTGAACCTCTTCAGGTGGTAGCGCAGCACTCCTTTAGTTTTAAAGGTCTTGCCACAGATGCAGGCGTGCGGCCGCTCGCCAGTGTGGTCGAGCTGGTGGACCCGCAGCAGCGAGCTGGTGAAGAAGAACTCTCCGCAGGTGATGCAATAGTGGTTTTTCTCTCCGGTGTGTTTGGATCTCTGGTGGCTCAGCAGCGAGCCTGACGTGATGAAGCTCTGGCCACAGTCCTGGCAGGTGAACGGGCGCTCGCCGGTGTGGATCCTCTCATGGGCCCTCCAGGAGTTGTGGTAGGAGAAGGACTTCTCGCAGTACGAGCACTGATACAGCTTTTCTTTGGTGTGGCTCAGCCTGTGCATCTTCAAGTAGTGGGCAATGGTGAAGCTCTTTCCGCAGTCGTCACAGGTGAACGGCTTCTCGCCCACGTGGAACAGAGTGATATGGGACTTCAGGTGAGACGACTGAGTGAATCTCTTGCCGCAGGTGGTGCAGAGGAACGGCCGCTCTCCAGTATGTGTGACCATGTGAGACTTGAGGTGGGGGGACTGGGTGAACCTCTTCCCACACTCAGTGCACTTGTAGGGCTTCAGTCCAGTGTGTGTGCGGTTGTGCAGTTTCAGACCCTGCAGGCTGGAGAAACATTTGCCGCACTCGGTGCAGTGGTAGGCCCTGAGGTCCTCATGGGTCCTCTGGTGGCAGTGCAGGCCACTCTGCAGCTTGAAGCCTTTTCCACACGTGGGGCATTTATGTGGTTTCCTTTTGGAGTGAGTCACCTGATGGAGCTTCAGACTCTGAGGGTTGCTGAATGTCTTCATGCACTTGGGGCAGGACAGCAGCTTCTGGTTCTTGTGCGATTTGCGGTGGAAGTTGAAGCCCTGGTAGGAGACGAACATCTTGTCACAGACTTTGCAGCGATAACACTTCTCCCCCTTGTGCCCCTCCAGGTGCTCGGTGAGCTCTTGCCGCTCGTCGAAGCCGTCCCCACAGAACCAGCATTGGAAGGGTTTGGTCCCGGAGTGTGTCCTGTGGTGGGTCTTCCAGTCCCTCTTCAGAGCGAAAGTCTGGTCACAGTACGAGCACTGGTACGGTTCCTTGCGATTGTGGATGTGCTGATGGATGACGAGGCTCATCAGGGTCGGGTAGGTTTTCCCACACTGCCAGCACTCATTGGGTTTCAGTCCTCCGTGGATCCTCAGGTGAGCCTCCAGGTGAGACTTCTTATAGAAGCCTTTGGTACACTCGGGGCAGTAGACCATCTTCCTGCCGGTAATCATTGAGCAGTGCTGGCTCGCTCTCTGGTTACAGAGCTGAGGGTGATGGTCTGTTGGAAAGGTCACAAGTCAATTACTGCTCCTTCAAGAAGAAGACGCAAGTTATAAAAGGTGCAACGATTAATTAAGACATACTTCTTATAAACTATCAGTATCTTGGAGTATTCAAACCTGTCAGCTGCAGCCTGAGTGATCAATATCATTTCAACACCACATGACTGTAAATGTCTTACTGTAAACCTCGGCTGCACGAGGACAGAACCAGTGTTTGAGGGTTAGTTACCCAGAGACAGGAAGTCCCGCCCCTCCAGCCACATCCTACAGTCCGTCAGTTTGACGAACAGATTCTTCAGGACAGGATACGACTGGATCTCCACGTCTCCGTCCGGCTCCATTTTGATTTGAACGTTTCCAAACTCTTCAGCGGAGTCCTAGAGAAAAACAAACCCGACAGCTCAAATCAAGTCAGTTGGCCCAACTGGTCCTGCTTCATCTTACTGATCCGGTTCAGCTCTGCTTTAAACCGGTTCAGCTCTGGTTTAAACCGGTTCCGCTCTAGTTTGAACCGGATCTGTTCTGGTTTAAACTCTGTAATTTTTTTTTTTACGGAATCTTTAGAACTTGTATAACTGTGACGTCATCAATGGCAATCTCTCTTCGGTCAGCCTGAGGCTAGCCCCGTTAGCTTTAGCACAGTTAGCTCACTAATAGCTCCCGTGTCGGACCCTGCGGTTTGAGTACGAGCAGCGGGTCGCTCGCTTCTTTTTACCGGTGAAGCCGCGTCGAGCTCCATCCCTCCGGTTCCTCCAGAGGCCGAGCCGCTCCGGTCCACAGGGCCGGTGACCGAAGGGGGAGAGCCGGACACTGAGGCGCTGCTGCAGCGGTGCACTTCCGGGTCACGGTTCATCACTGCAGCCTGGAGGAGCCGCTGACTGAAACACACGGTTGTACAGCTATCTTAGTGAGGACATGCATTGACGTAATGCATTCCCTAGCCCCCCCCCCCCAACCAGGCCATTAAAAAGAGGGGGGGGGGGGATCACAAAGGGAGGACCGGCCAAAATGTCCTCACTCCGTTGGTTATATGCTCAAACTGGTCCTCACAAAGACCGCTACACCCCCCTTCTCTCCATTCATGATATCCCTCATGCATATTTAAAAAGTAATTTCTACAAATAAGTCAGCTGTACAAATGAATCGTTAGTTTGTTGGGGCAGTCACTAATGAACAATACATAACACATTTTGTATAAGTACCTATGAAATCTTGCCGCATTTCAATTGTCCTTTCTCAGACTTTTGCCTACTGTTACTTTACTGTAGTTAAGGTTTGTTTGGAGTATCGTGCTAAAAACAACATTTATTCAGGTATTTCATAAAGTATAAAAGAAACCTTAAAAAGACCATCTTAGTTTTCTAACATACATTGAGAAACAGCTTTCATCCCATCAACCTAAAGTATTAATTTATGAATGACTGTAATCGCTCACCTCTAGCATTTCTGTTGACTGAATCCATTCATTTGTTTGATTAATGTTTTTATTGTGAAATATTTGCATGAGTGGAAAAGACATGGCTTCATACGGTATAGTACTGGTATTTATTTGAGTGCATAGAGTCAGTCAGTGTCTCCCTCTCAAAAACCACCTCTCCAGCAGTAACTCACTCACTTCAATCGTGCGCATAGACTATAGTGATTAAGTGGTTAGGAAAGGAGAGGAATTAGCGGTTAGGAAAGGAGAGGATTCAGCGGTTAGGAAAGGAGAGGAATTCAGTGGTTAGGAAAGGAGACGATTTCAGCGGTTAGGAAAGGAGAGATATTAGAGGTTAGGAAAGGAGAGGATTCAGCGGTTAGGAAAGGAGAGGATTTAGTGGTTAGGAAAGGAGAGGATTTAGTGGTTAGGAAAGGAGAGGATTTAGTGGTTAGGAAAGGAGGAATTAGCGGTTAGGAAAGGGGATTTAGGGTTAGGAAAAGAGGATTAGTTGAAGGATTTAGCGGTTAGGAAAGGAGGATTTAGCGGTTAGGAAAGGAGAGGATTTAGCGGTTAGGAAAGGAGAGGATTCAGCGGTTAGGAAAGGAGGATTTAGCGGTTAGGAAAGGAGAGGATTCAGTGGTTAGGAAAGGAGAGGATTTAGCGGTTAGGAAAGGAGAGGATTCAGCGGTTAGGAAAGGAGAGGATTCAGCGGTTAGGAAAGGAGAGGATTCAGCGGTTAGGAAAGGAGAGGATTCAGCGGTTAGGAAAGGAGAGGATTCAGCGGTTAGGAAAGGAGAGGATTTAGCGGTTAGGAAAGGAGAGGATTCAGCGGTTAGGAAAGGAGAGGATTCAGCGGTTAGGAAAGGAGAGGATTTAGCAGTTAGGAAAGGAGAGGATTCAGCGGTTAGGAAAGGAGGATTTAGCGGTTAGGAAAGGAGGATTTAGCGGTTAGGAAAGGAGAGGATTCAGTGGTTAGGAAAGGAGGATTTAGCAGCCTAAGTGTTTTTCACACTGATCAACCCTAACCCATCTTTAATCAAGTGAACGTTTCATCTTATTTAATCTCTTTTTAGATCAAAAAAAAAAATCAACGTGAGAAATCAAGTGTGAATCAATGCTCAGACAAAACCTGATATTAAATATCACATGAATGTTTCACAACAGGTCCCGGACATTTTCACCATCATAGTTTCAGGCTCATTATTCATTCAATAAGAAACTTTGACAACAGAATGAAAAACACAAAGTGTAAAACCCTCCGCTGTCTGAACCAATCAACACTTCAAAGCTTTATTTAAACCAGAGGTGGTGACGAGTTAACACACGAGGATGGAAATTAGCTCGCTGGCTAACACTAGCACATTCACACAAATGTTGAATAATGTTTCTAAATAAATTAATTTGAATCTTTCTCTGCTGCAGTTTAATGTTTTTATAACGTCAACTGAAACCAGAGCGACGTCATCGACGGTGGGCGTCAC
Organism: Reinhardtius hippoglossoides; assembly: GCA_006182925.3. Classification (NCBI taxonomy): domain Eukaryota; kingdom Metazoa; phylum Chordata; class Actinopteri; order Pleuronectiformes; family Pleuronectidae; genus Reinhardtius; species Reinhardtius hippoglossoides. Next base: position 211,240 of record CM031680.1, on the reverse strand, counting down.
TGCCTCCAGGAGCAGAGACACCTGCAGGAGAAACCAGGTATTACAGTTTCGACTGCGCTTCATTAATCAAAAGCTGTGAAACCGACTGAATAAACCAAAGTCTCTTTACTGGAGCTTTCAACCCTTTGTTTTCTTCAGCAGATGAAAGGAGCCCAGCTAACGGAGCCCGTCAGCTGTTCTGGGATCAGATAAATGCTTCGGTCAGTCTTTGTCAAGACGCCCCCACTCTGAGAACACACTGCCTGGCAGGGGCGCTACAATTCGGCCTTTTGTTTACATCATCTCCCAGGCGACAGGGCCCTGCCCACTCCATGACGTCGTCACATGCACACACGCCGCGGTTTGATGACACTCACCATCAAGTCGGAGATCTGACATCACAGCTTCATCTTCATCGGGTCATGGAGGTCACTCTGTCAGAGCCAATCAGACAGCAGCATTAATGAACAGGTAGAGACATACCTGTAGGCCCCCCCCCCCTCCCTGGATCAGAATACGCTTCGGTTCGGTTTCGTCACGGCACCGCCCCCTGTGAACAGCCTGCTGAGGGCGGGGCTTCAATCGGCCTTTTATCTCATCACTTCCTTTCCTAGAAATACAGCTGACCTTGGGATCAGAGGATCTTACCTGGGGGGGGGGGGGGGGGGGGTCCACACTGACTCCAGGTCTGTGCTTCTTGCTGAGGGGACAAAACAACATTAAATGGTTTTAATCAGCCAATCAACAGAAAGCTGATTTATTTAATCAACTTATTTTTTGTCAAAAGTCAAGGGTGCATTCGGAAAGTCCAAATCCTCTCCTTTCCTAACCACTAAATCCTCTCCTTTCCTAACCACTAAATCCTCTCCTTTCCTAACCACTAAATCCTCCTTTCCTAACCACTAAATCCTCCTTTCCTAACCACTTAATCCTGTCCTTTCCTAACTGCTAAATCCTTTCCTAACCACTAAATCCTCTCCTTTCCTAACCACTTAATCCTCCTTTCCTAACCACTTAATCCTGTCCTTTCCTAACTGCTAAATCCTTTCCTAACCACTTAATCCTGTCCTTTCCTAACCACTAAATCCTCTCCTTTCCTAACTACTATTGCTGGACGTTTCCTCTTTAAAAAGGAGATAAGTTAGGAAGCAGTGAGACTCCTTTCCTCACCACTAAATCCTCTCCTTTCCTAACCACTTAATCCTCTCCTTTCCTCACCACTAAATCCTTTCCTAACCACTAAATCCTCTCCTTTCCTAACCACTTAATCCTCTCCTTTCCTCACCACTAAATCCTCTCCTTTCCTAACCACTTAATCCTCTCCTTTCCTCACCACTAAATCCTTTCCTAACCACTAAATCCTCTCCTTTCCTAACCACTTAATCCTCTCCTTTCCTCACCACTAAATCCTCTCCTTTCCTAACCACTTAATCCTCTCCTTTCCTCACCACTAAATCCTCTCCTTTCCTAACTACTATTGCTGGACGTTTCCTCTTTAAAAGGAGATAAGTTAGGAAGCAGTGAGACTCCTTTCCTCACCACTAAATCCTCTCCTTTCCTAACTACTATTGCTGGACGTTAGGAAGCAGTGAGACTCCTTTCCTCACCAGTTAAAGAATTGAACAGATCTCATTACAAACACTTCAGGTCATTTCACTCAGTTAAGAAGGTTCCTAAGTAAAATGGACCATTTGAACACTTTGTTTCTCAAACAGGAAGTGAAGTCTTCTGAAAAACGTCACCATCACATTGTAACCCAGAAACGATCAAACAAATTGATCCGCTCATCATCATTCAGTTATTCATTTGATCTATTCTGTTAAATAAAGGCTCAGTTCACCTGTGTTCCACGTGTTCTGCATGTTCCACGTGTTTCACATGTTCTCCACGTTCTGCATGTTCCACGTGTTCTCCATGTTCCGCGTGTTCTCCATGTTCTCCATGTTCCACGTGTTCTCCATGTTCCACATGTTCTCCACGTTCTGCATGTTCCACGTGTTCTCCGCGTTCCACGTTCTCCATGTTCCACATGTTCCACATGACTCCAGCTGAGCAGATCCTCCAGGGACCGGCATGTTAGCATGTTAGCTTAGCTCAAAGTTCCAGTCCTTTGGTCAGAGAGAAAGCCTCCACAGTTAGCTTTAGCATTAGCTTGGTGTAAGAGTCTCAGAGACTCCAGTGAGTACACGGTGTCGTCTTCTTCTATATACACACGTACATATAATATATATATACACACACACACCGGAGCGGTCAGCCGCCGCCATGATGTCCTCACGCACACCACTGACCAATCACGACAACGTTCTTCAAGAACACACTGACCAATCACAGCGCTTCCTCTTAAAATGTGAACGGTGACTAGAGACCGGAAAAAGAAGATTGAGTTGTAGGAAGTGACGCTCCTGACGTAGGTCGCCCCCTATGGTCGCCACCCGTTAATAAACCGAACAAAGAAGAAGAAGAACCTGATCTTCATGTTTTTGTCAGAACCGAACGATTGAAGTAAAAATGTTGGAATAAATTTGAAACTTTGCATTTGATCTTTTAATATTGTTCTATTTGTTTAACAGTGTCATAAATATCAGAATTATAACAAGCAGGGAAACTTGTTACCTGTGTATTTGATGAATTCAAAAAATGCTTTTCATTTATTTGGTTTTGTTTGTTGGATTGATGTTATTGAAATAAAATATATACGTGTTCAGTTTCCGTGACGATCAAACAAACTCGATGTGTGAACATGGGGATTTGTCGTGAAAACGACTGATTGTAACTTAACTGACACATGAAAAATCATTAAACATTTTTGATCATCACTGAAATGAACATAACTTTTGTCTCGAGGACAGTTTCTGTTTTATCTGTCGGAGGACAGACGTCTCACTGCTTTGAACTGTTTTAATTAAACTGATAAAATACTTTATTGATCTGTGTTGTGTGAACAATGTTTTCATCATTAACTCTGATCTAAAATCAAAACTCTTTAAATGAATTTAAATCACCGAACTGTGGTCCTGTCTCCACCAATCAGCGCAGTTTCTGTCTATGAAATCACTGTGACCTTTGACCTCTGTAATCAGTTCACCTTTGAGTAAAAACGTTTGTAATGAATATGATGTTCTTTAAATCGTACTGTTGAAAGTTACTAGCTGAACCAGTTTGAAGGAACCTTGACATTGTTTAACACCCGACAATAAACCAAAGATTGTATTGTCTTCACAATACGGAGGGACAAAAACATTACGCCATCTCTGCGGCCTCCAGGTGTCGCCATTGTAGAGATAAATAAAATAAATCTCCCACAATAAACCTGGACTAATGATGTCACAGTGAGCAGCTGATCTGATTGGTCTGAGCTCAACACTGATTCATGTAAATGATGACTTTTGATGATTTCCTTCTTTTTTTTGGTTGCCAATTTCATTTTTCTTCTTTAAGATATATTCTGCTGTTTTTAGATTATATAATGAGTGTCTGATGTCATCACTGTGACATCACCACAGTGTCTGTGATGTCATCACAGTGTCTGTGATGTCATCACTCTGGAAAAAAGATAGGAAAACAAGATAAATTAATGTTTAATAGATTTCTCTCTTCAAAAGCTTTAATGAAACAGACAGACAGGTGAGCAGACAGACAGGTGAGCAGACAGACAGGTGAGCAGACAGACAGGTGAGCAGACAGACAGGTGAGCAGACAGACAGGTAAAAGAGCCTACACAAACAAGATTAAAAAAACAAAAAATTAAAGTCCTTGTTTACACTCCATCTCCATGGCAACAGAAACAAAAACAAACATTAGCTCTATCAGCGTCTGTGTCCTCCCGCAGCTTCGAGTCCTGTTCGGCTCTGAGGTCAGAGGTCGCAGAGAGAGCATATGCGAGTGTGCGCCACACCTGGCTGCTGACATCATCACAACAGCCTATCAGAGAGCAGCTAGCGGCGGTACACTCCGAAGGCAACCAGGCTGAGGAAGATGGTAACTCCGACCAGTGAGGCGGTGGCCGGGGCGGTGAAGAACTGCCGGTACTGGATCTGACAGTACCACAGCACAGACAGCATGAGAGCCAGCAGCGGGACCATCAGGCTGCCTACGTTCAGTGCCACAGCCACCTGATCAGCTGGCCGCGGCCCCCCCGCCGCCCCCCGTCCGGCATGCTGGGAGATGTGACAGTGCAGGACGCAGTTGTGGACGAGGTTCAGAGAGGCCAGAGTCTGAGCATCATCCTGAAGCAGCTGACCCTGATAGATTAACCGCACCTGCTGCTCCTGACCCGCAAAGTAGGTCCTGAAAGGTCAGAGGTCAACACATCAGGTGACGCAACTTTACCAGCTCACTGAGAACCACAACCATGTTGCAGTGCGTGCTGAGATACATCACACGGTGGGTTCTATCAGTCAACCGGTGTAGAACCAGAAAGGTGAAGGAACCAGAGAAGGGTCTGAGTCGGAGTTCAGGTCTGAGTCCAGGTCTGAGTCCAGGTCTGAGTCCAGGTCTGAGTCCAGGTCTGAGTCCAGGTCTGAGTCCAGGTCTGAGTCTGAGTTCAGGTCTGAGTCCAGGTCTGAGTCCAGGTCTGAGTCCAGGTCTGAGTCTGAGTTCAGGTCTGAGTCTGAGTTCAGGTCTGAGTCCAGGTCTGAGTCCAGGTCTGAGTCCAGGTCTGAGTCCGAGTTCAGGTCTGAGTCCGAGTTCAGGTCTAAGTTCAGGAGTAATAACAGTAAGTTTTAGTAGTGGTAGTACAGTAATAGTAGCATTTGCCATAGTTACCGTTTGATGTATCCAATGGTGTCCTGTGGTTGGACCTGAGCGGTTCTCTCTGTGTCGTTGAGAAACTTCAGTCTGACGACCATGTTCCTCTGAGAGGGCGGAGACTCCTCCCCTCCCCCTCTGTTCCTCACACCGTCGCCTCCCCCCTCCAGCCTCTCCAGCCTCTCCCCCCTCCCATCTCCTCGCTCCTCGTCCTTCTCTTCCTGAGGGGGGGCGGTGGGAGCGTCGGTCAGAGAGCTGTCACTAACAGAGCTGGAGGGTGATGAAGAGGAGGTGCTGGCAGTGGGGGGCGTGTCTTGGTGGATGGGGCCGGTCCTCAGTGAGGGAGCGGGGTCTGCGGCGGAGGTGAACAGATGCTCTGGGGGATCGGAGGTCTGGGTGGAGATCCAAGCGAGCAGCAGCACCATGAGGAGCAGCAGGGAGCCAAACAGCAGCGTCACTTCGTCTCCTACGCCTTCAATCAGAGCCATCGCCCCCGGACACGCCCGCTGGGGTCAACGCAGTCTACACACCTGTACAAAAGGGGCGGGGCATAGCATCAACACCACACTTGTGCTGTGTCAGAATGTTTACTGAAGTTTTTATACCCTATAGTGCACTCACTGTTTCCCACAATGCATCATGAAAAGTAGTCTTCAACCGATGGTCACTAATCGAGCAATATCTACCATCATGCATTGCGCTCGCAGCAGAGAAACAAAAGGAGAGAGAGCAGCATCAGCCCGACCGGTCGTTTAAATGTAAATACGAGCAGAGCAAAAAGTTTATTTCTACATTTAAAGATGGTTATTCAACATGAAAAATAGAATGAACATTTAAAATGTATTATGGTATTTTCCACCGGCCGACGTTATTGTTAGTCATAATCTGACGAAAATGATCAGAGAAAATGATCAGAGCAGTGGCTGAAAGTGTTTGTCTTTTTCTGATGAGTTCAGCTCTCTGTAGAGAAGTCTAATATATATATATATATATAACTATATATATAACTATAGATATATATAACTATATATATATATGTATGAAGTAGAGTCAGTGAATGAGTGATTTCACGTGTTCGAACAGAAGGAACACACCTGTACCCGTCTGTCCATTTTTTAAACATGCCCCTTGTTTGTGGCTGAGCTAATTGGGTCCTACTGAAATTATATATCTTTAATAACACCTCACATCTGAATCGTTTCACAACAGCAAACAAAACAAAAAAGAGCAACTCGGGCCTAATTCGTGTTGTTCCGGGTCTGGCTCGGGTTATCTGCTCTTGGATCAGTCCGGTTATGGGTCACAGCTCCACTTTAACCCGGGTCGGATCGAACCTGCTGAACCAAACTGATGACTTCAGAACCAAACTCTGCGCTAACTGTCAAACCGGACAGGAAGTTAGCTAAGCTACATGCTAACAGCTAACAGCTGGTTAACGACCGTCCAGTCAGAGTCAGTTTGTAGATGAACAAGTTTAAATAAAGATTAAATCAAACTCACAGTTCAGCTGCTGGCGCTCACATCACAGTTAGCCTGAAGCTAACCAGGCTAATCTGTCCCCTCACTTCCTGCTTCTTCTTCTTCTGAGCACACTGACGCTCTGCGACCCAATGCTGCCCCCTGCTGGTGTTCTGCTCATTTTCACATTAACACACACACACAAACTGACCGATTGATTGATTGATTGATTGATTGATGATTGATTGATCCTGCAACATGACGCATGCGCACTAATCGGCCATTATCCAGCTCATCGTGAAGCCGAGAATGCACCGGATGTTTAAGGTTTGTCCTTCAAAATAAAAGATCAGGAACTGATTTAACACATGACCTTAGTTTTTATTTATTTATTTACTAACCCCCACAAATTTAACATTTATACAATTTAATTAATAAGCGAAATGTAAATAAATCATGATGTAACTTTGATACAGTTACAATGAAATTAAATTCATCTTCATTCTTCAGACTTCTGGGGACTCGTGGTGCTTTGTGTTTGTTGACAGTCTCTGTGTGTGTGTGTGTGTGCGTGTGGGGGGGGGGGGGGGGGGCAACACACGTCACTTCTTGTTTTTATTAATTTTTGGACAAAGTTCATATGATTAATAAACACTGAATAAACATCCTGTTTATATTAAATGTATTTCATTAATTAAACTGGATTGAAGCCCCGCCCCCCCACAGACACACCTGTGGACACTTCCGGGGGACAGGTGTATCGATCAGGTGGATGTATTGATTGATCGGTGATTGGCTCTGTCCCTCCCCGGCTGTGTGTGGGAGGGGACCGCTGACTGGCAGCTCAGACCCGGCAGACGGTGCGCTGTCAGCGGGAGGGCCGTCATGTGGATGCGGCCCCTCGGTCGCCTCCGAGCCGCTGATCAGCAGCCACAGGCCGGGGAGGGAGAGCGCAGCAGCTGGGACACTTTGGTTCTTCCTCTCGGGGCCTGGAGCCGCTCTCCCCCCCCCCCCCGGGGCCCCGGTCGCACATGTTCGGTCCCCGGGCCCCGGGGCTGAGTGTGAGCGGCGGTGGAGCATCTGGAGCCGGACTGTTAAATGTGTGTGAAGCTGCTGATGTTTGGAATAAAAGCTGTTGGGTGTCTGTGAGTCGGCCCCGGCCCGGCCCGGCTCGGCTCGGCTCCGAGCCGCTGTCTCTGGTTTCATCCTCCGCCTTTGTCCTCATGTTTTCCCCCGGAGTTCCTCCCCCTGCGGCGCGGGGCGGAGTTTCATACCGGACTAGACGCTCCTTTTGTCGGATTCGTTTCGACCTGACTCCCCGGGGTTTACGGCTGAAAAATACACACTTTGAAAGTCCTGAAATAATCCTAACGAGCACCGTGGTGTGCAGCGTGAACCCGGGTTTCTGTCTGAACCGGAAGGTGAGTAGTAAGTTGTGATTTTAAACCGATTTCTCTGGTTTGCTGCTCGTTGGTCCCCGAGTCTCCTGAACATTCATGGCGGCCTCGCAGTGAAGCTTGTGGGGCAGCAGCGACTCTTCCTCCCGCTGCGGCTTCATCCGGCACAGGCTTAACAGTGAAAACACACAGAACAAGGATTAATGTGAAAACAGCACAAACACATTTTCATCGTTTCACACTGTAGCTGAACAACACGACGCCGCTGCTTCATTTTCAACCGTTTTTCTCTTTTTTCACTTTCACTCGTTTTTTCTCGTTAAATCAAACGTGACGTTAGCTCGTGCAGCTCGTGCAGCTCGTGCAGCTCCCCTCGTGCCAGCGGAGCTCAGTGCTGCCTCCTGCCGGGGGACAGACGCCGTCACCGGGCAGCTGGAGGCCCGATGCTTCTCCAGATCGATCACAGCAATCCAACTGATCAATGTTCAATAATCACACGAAGACGTTCGGCTCTTTCCGGCTCGTTAACCGAGTCAGCGAATTAAAACGAAGCTCTCTACTGCCCCCCCGTGCTCACTCCGAGACCACACACTCATCAAAGTAGCTGAACTAATCCTGGTTTAAGTGAAAGAGTCCAGTTTGAATTAGCTTCAATTTGAGGCTTAAGCTGTTCCACTAACACAATTCATTCAGGTCTAATCAAAGCTGATTCTATCCAGGCTTTAATAAGCCAGACTTTATTAAGCCCAGAATAATCGACTGTAGAAACGAGGACATAATGTCCCTGAAAGACAAAAAAACTGTTTTGCAGCAGATCAACAAATGATCATCGAGTTCGATGAAGAATTCAAACTCATGTTTATCAAGAAATGAAACGTGGTGATCAACGAGGCAAAGGAGACGTCAGGACAGAAACTCTCTGACAGACTGAGTGTGAGAGTTTACACAGAGGAGGATTCTACGAGCACATGTGAAACTGAAGTGATGAGGAAGTGAAGCCACAGACAGAGGAGAGAAGATCTCAGCACTGATCTCAAGTCAGCTAAATGTCAGGATTAGTATCAGAAGCTGCCGAATTTATTACAAACTCACACGTGCTGTTAATCTTCCTCCACAGCCGACATGTCTTCATTTAGTAAATGAACTGTGAGATCACTAGAGTCAGACTGTGGATATGAAGCTGTATAATATCAGATCTGTTTGAAATCACTACAGAACATTTACTGTGAATGAGCCCTGAGCTGTTTTGTTACTTGTTATATGATTAACTACAATTATTAAAGGGATAGTTGACCAAAAAATTCAAATGTCCTCATTATCTCCTCACCATATATTGGAGTGGGGGTGAAGTGTTTCACAAGTAAACTTTGTAGCAGCCAAATCCGATGAGATCTTGGTTGTTTCCACTGGGTTTTAAGCCTGGAAGTCACCGGAAGTGGTTAAGCTAGCCGACGTTAGCACGTCCGATGGTCTGTGAATGCACCTTGTCGGACGCTCTCGGAGACATGTTGGATAAAAACCTGGTGTAACGTTTTAGTTGAATTTGACGTCAGGTCTTGTGGAAACTTGATGACATAACAGGAGCAGATATGGAGGCAAGTTTTTTTTCTGTTTTATTATGTCTGAAGCTTCGGTCACCATTGACTTCAGTTGCATCAGATTCGACTGCTACAAAGTTTACTTCTGAAACTCCAGAAGTGTTTTGTTGACTCAAACACTTTCACCCCCCCTCCATCATAGTGGTGAGAAGATAATGAGGGAATTTCGTTTTTGGGTGAACTATCCCTTTAACAGAGATTTATTCTCTCGAGACAGTAGATTACATCCCAGCATGGTTCTTCTTCTACTGCCCCTTTAAACTTCATGCACACACATTTAACTAGCATCACGGATCCTGCTATAATCATCATGTTTGTTCAGGAGGGAGGAGCCTGCTGCATGATGAACGGCAGCAGCAGCAGCGTATCTGCGTCTCAGAGCTCCAGGGTCAAAAGTGAACAAGGTAACAAACAACCTGACTGTGACCTTTGACCTCTACACACTTATGTTTTACGCCTCCTGCTGTTTGTTTGAGGTAAAATGACAGACATTTTTAAAGGAACGTTTTGAATCATTAATTAGTTTTATTATTTTATGTATTAGTAACAGACTCTTTAATTATTGTCCAGGGGTTTTTAATGAACTGACACCAGAGTGTCTCTATGACGACTGACACCTCTAGTAGGAACCAATGCGCTAAGAACCACAGATGGAGGGAAAGTGTTGATTGTGTGTGTGTGTGTGTGTGTGTGTGTGTGTGTGTGTGTGTGTGTGTGTGTGTGTGTGTGTGTGTGTGTGTGTGTGTGTGTGTGTGTGTGTGTGTGTGTGTGTGTGTGTGTGCACGTGCAGATGACTGGAGTAAGGAGGACTGTCTCACTCTGCTGGAGAGGATCCGCAGTCTGCTGCCGGACGTAGACTCCATGAAGTATAAAACCACAGAGTCGCACTTTGACTGGGAGAAAGTTTGTTTCGGCAGCTTCACCGGAGACATGTGTCGCCAGAAGTGGCAGAAAGTGTCGACTGAGGTATGAGCGACGATAAGAGGTCACGACCTCTGGGGTTGTCACTTCAACAGGTTTATTTTCAGGTGATTGGATCTGTGATATTTCTTCAGTGTTAAAATGTTCTGTTGAGAACCTCCAGACTAAAACTGTCTTCTGGACTCAAACACATCAAATTGTTCATGTAGCATCATGTTCAGCTGCGACTCAGCTCACACTTTATTGATTCATTTTGATTGATTGACTTTTTCATGACAAGTGTAAAAGATTAACAAGCTCCTGTGAATAATCGCCGAACTGACCCCGAGGAACCCAAGAAGAAGCTTTGACCTTTTATGTGTTATTGTCAAAGTTCTGTGACAAGCGTTCATATTCAGTCCTGTTCTTTTTCCGTTTAGTTTTGTCTAATGAAGTTTAATCCATCACACATGACATCATCACTGAAACTCTTCCTGTCTTTCAGGTTCGTAAGTACAGGACGATGACGGAGCTCATCGTGGACGCCATCGAGTTTGTGAAGAATCCGTACAAAGGAAAGAAACTGAAGGTGAAGGAGTCAGTGCACACTTCTTACTGCAAACAGTAGAACCAGAAACAGTAGAAACCCGTGAACACTAACGTAAACTCTTCTCTTCAGACTCACCCAGATTTCCCTAAAAAACCTCTGACTCCCTACTTTCGCTTCTTCATGGAGAAACGAGCAAAATATGCAAAAATCCACCCGGAGATGAGCAACTTGGATCTCACCAAGATTCTCTCCAAGAAATACAAAGAGCTGCCCGACAAGAAGAAGGTTTGACAAGTCTCAACGACCAATCACAGCTCAGATACAAGTCACGGTCAACGACCAATCACAGCTTAGTCTGATCCACAACAATACGAACCATCAATAATCATCGTAATTAATAACGTTTTATTTTCCTGCAGCAAAAATACATCACAGAGTTTCAACGAGAGAAAGAAGAGTTTGAGAAGAACATGGCTCGATTCAAGTACGTTAACTAACCTTTTTAATAACTGTCAGCTAACCGTAAGCTGAAGAAATGTAGCATGTGGTGTTAGCATTAGTGTGCTAACGTCAGCTGACCTGCAGGGAGGAGCATCCGGAGCTGATGGAGGAGAGGAAGAAGTCCGATCTGCCGGAGAAACCGAAAACTCCACAACAGCTGTGGTACAACCACGAGAAGAAGACGTACATGAAGCTGCATCCAGAGGTACACGCACTAACACACACACACACACTTACACATTTACATACGCACTAACACACACACACACACATTTACACACGCACAACAGGATCTGAAGTAAAAGATGGATATGGATCATGTTCTGGATCAGAACATATGAATGACAGCTGTGAAGGAAACATGCTAACTGACGTGTGTCATGTTTCAGGTTAGTCAAAAGGAGCTGAAGGAGGCGCTGAGGAGACAGTGGTCACAGCTCTCCGACAAGAGACGACTGAAGTGGATCAGCAAGGCCCTGGAGCTGCAGAAGGACTACGAGGTACCAGACCTGAGCTTGACATAAAACAGACCTGAACCAGACCTGAGCCTGACCTGAACCAGAACTGAACCAAAAGTGTGTGTGTGTGTGTGTGTGTGTGTGTAGGACAGTATGAGAGCATATCATGAAGCTCATCCAGATGTGAACTCAGATGATCACGTTCGCTCCGTCCTCACCAAAGCAGAGCGACAACTGAAGGACAAGTTCGATGGAAGACCGACAAAACCACCACCGTGAGTCGTGATCTACAAACAACAAACACCACAGTAACGACAACAAACAGATCAAACATGACGAGCTTACAAATTACAGTAGTAAGTGTCAATGAATGTGTTAAATGGTTTGTATTATACACTCTATGTTTAAGACGATGCTAACAGGCTGACAAACACGGCACAAGCTAGCTGATTGCTGGTATGGCTAATTGTGGTTGTGTGTGTGTTTTTGGCTAGTAATGGCTACTCTCTGTACTGTGCGGAGCTGATGGTGAACATGAAGGATGTCCCCAGCACCGAGCGCATGGTTCTCTGCAGTAAACAGTGGAAAATTATGACGCAAAAAGAGAAAGATATGTTCCAGAAACGCTGCGAGCAGGTCGGTATCAACATGCTTATGTCACACCAGCATTTACATCATGTGACTGAGAAGTGACCTCATGAGTCTGATCTGTGTCTGACCAGAAAAAGAAGCAGTACGACATCGACCTGAAGAGGTTTCTGGAGGTACGTCATGTAAACACACAAATCAAGTCATCTGGATTCAATCATCAAAATAAAATGCTTCCCTCTGAACGAAAATGAAGCACAAACATTAAATATAAAAAAAAGTTGTTGGGAGGGGGGACTTGTGCTATGGTTGAAATTAAAACCATGACGACTTGTGATGTCACACTAACGTAAACTCAGAACAGCGGATGAGCCAATGAAAGGATTGGGGCTCATGAAGTCATTGTTTGTTCAGAGTCTGCCAGAAGAGGAACGAGACCGGGTCCTAACAGAGGAGAAACTGGGCGGGGGCAGATTGGGCGTGGCTTCCAGCCCTCGCCGAGCCAAGTCTCCATCTGTCAAGGTCTGAAATCTCTTCTCGTTATTAAATCTGAAGTCCTATATCTCTGTGACTGTAAGCTAACATGGGGGCGCTGTTTCTCATTTTATTCCAGGGTCGGTGTCGGGAGGTGGAGCCAGAATCATGGGTACCTGCCAGACCGCCAAAAGAAAGACGGGACGGGAAGAAGACGGCGAAGCTTCCAGAGACACCAAAAACAGCGGAAGAAATGTGGCAGCACAGCGTGATCGGAGATTATTTAGCAAAATACAGAGTGAGTTTTATTGTACATGTTTCATCATCTGAAGAGAAAAATATCAAATGTCACAATTTGATGTCATAATGACGAGGAACGAGTCAACAACCTGCTACTAACACACCTAAACCTGCTGCTAACACCCTAAACCTGCTGCTAACACCCTAAACCTGCTTTACTAAAACAACCTATAACACTCTGCTTAACAAACCTAAACCTGCTGCTAACAACCTAAACCTGCTACTAACACCCTAAACCTGCTACTAACACCCTAAACCTGCTACTAACACCCTAAACCTGCTACTAACAACCTAAACCTGCTACTAACACCCTAAACCTGCTGCTAACACCCTAAACCTGCTGCTAACACCCTAAACCTGCTACTAACACCCTAAACCTGCTACTAACACCCTAAACCTGCTGCTAACACCTAAACCTGCTCTAACACCTAAACCTGCTACTAAACCTAAACCAACTGCTACTAACACCTAAACTGCTCTAACACCTAAACCTGCTAACACCTAAACCTGCTCTAACACCCTAAACCTGCTGCTAACAACCTAAACCTGCTCTAACACCTAAACCTGCTACAACCTAACTGCTACTAACACCCTAAACCTGCTGCTAACAACCTAAACCTGCTACTAACACCTAAACCTGCTGCTAACAACACTAAACCTGCTACTAACACCTAACCTGCTCTAACACCCTAAACCTGCTCTAACAACCTAAACCTGCTACTAACACCCTAAACCTGCTACTAACACCCTAAACCTGCTGCTAACAACCTAAACCTGCTCTAACAACCCTAAACCTGCTACTAACACCCTAAACCTGCTCTACACTAAACACCCTAACACCTAAACTGCTAAACACCCTAAACCTGCTACTAACACCCTAAACCTGCTACTAACAACCTAAACCTGCTCTAAACCTAACCTGCTAACACCTAAACTGCTGCTAACAACCTAAACCTGCTACTAACACCCTAAACCTGCTCTAACAACCTAAACCTGCTACTAACACCCTAAACCTGCTAACACCACCTTCTAACACCTAAACCTGCTCTAACCCCTAAACCTGCTGCTAACACCCTAAACCTGCTACTAACACCACTAAACCTGCTGCTAACACCTAAACCTGCTCTAAACACCCCTAAACCTGCTGCTAACACCTAAACCCTAAAACCTACCTGCTACTAACACCTAACCTGTAAAAACCTGCTGACTAAACCCTAAACCTGCTGCTAACAACCTAACCTGACTGCTAAACAACCTCTAAACCTGCTACTAACACCCTAAACCTGCTGCTAACAACCTAAACCTGCGCTAACAACCTAAACCTGCTACTAACACCCTAAACCTGCTGCTAACACCCTAAACCCTGCTAAACAACCTAAACCTGCTGCTAACAACCCTAAACCTGCTGCTAACACCCTAAACCTGCTGCTAACACCCTAAACCTGCTGCTAACAACCTAAACCTGCTGCTAACAACCCTAAACCTGCTGCTAACACCTAAACCTGCTGCTAACAACCCTAAACCTGCTGCTAACAACCTAAACCTGCGCTAACAACCTAAACCTGCTGCTAACACCTAAACCTGCTGCTAACACCCTAAACCTGCTGCTAACAACCTAAACCTGCTGCTAACAACCTAAACCTGCTGCTAACAACCTAAACCTGCTGCTAACAACCTAAACCTGCTGCTAACAACCTAAACCTGCTGCTAACAACCTAAACCTGCTGCTAACAACCTAAACCTGCTGCTAACACCCTAAACCTGCTGCTAACACCCTAAACCTGCTGCTAACACCCTAAACCTGCTACTAACACCCTAAACCTGCTGCTAACAACCTAAACCTGCTGCTAACAACCTAAACCTGCTGCTAAACAACCTAAACTGCTGCTAACACCTAAACCTGCTGCTAACAACCTAAACCTGCTGCTACAACACCTAAACCTGCTGCTAACAACCTAAACCTGCTGCTAACACCTAACACCTGCTGCTAACACCTAAACCTGCTGCTAACACCTAAACCTGCTGCTAACACCCTAAACCTGCTGCTAACAACCCTAAACCTGCTGCTAACACCCTAAACCTGCTGCTAACACCTAAACCTGCTGCTAACACCTAAACCTGCTGCTAACAACCTAAACCTGCTGCTAACAACCTAAACCTGCTGCTAACAACCTAAACCTGCTGCTAACAACCTAAACCTGCTGCTAACACCCTAAACCTGCTGCTAACACCCTAAACCTGCTGCTAACAACCTAAACCTGCTGCTAACAACCTAAACCTGCTGCTAACACCCTAAACCTGCTGCTAACACCCTAAACCTGCTGCTAACACCTAAACCTGCTACTAACACCCTAAACCTGCTACTAACACCCTAAACCTGATGACCAATCAAAGCTCTTTACAGTTTTACATTCACACAGTGCATCCATGTGCAGCACTTTCATTATAAGAAGGGGCAATTTAACGCTCAGTATTTTGCCCAAGGGCACTTCGGCATGGGGAAGACTGGGATCAAACTGCCGACCTTCTAGTTAGAGGACGACCGCTCTAACCCTTGATGAATAATTACCTCCTGGACGTAAACGCTGTCATTCTGCTGCTTCACAATAAAAGTTAATGCCACCCTCTGTTGGTCATGTGTTCGTCTCTCAGAGCGACCGCAGGAAGGCGCAGGCGGCGATGGAGGCAACTTGGAAGTCGATGGAGAAGAAGGAGAAAATTCCGTGGATCAAGAGGGCGGCGGAGGACCAGAAGCGTTATGAGGTTCAGTACCAACATGTGGTCAGTGAGCCACGCTCCTCCCCTAGCCCTGACCCTTCCCCGACGTGATGTTGTGTCGGTACGTTTGTTGATTTGTGTTGTACTGACTGTTGCTCTCCTGCAGAGGGAGCTGTTGGAGATGAGGGCTCCAGCCACAGGTCCGACTCAGAGGAAACCCAAGTTTGACGGAGAACCAAAGAAACCTCCAGTGTGAGTGATTTAACGGAACGTGACGAGAACATGTAACAGAACATGAGAAATGAACTAGTTTTTATTTGACTGATTTAAATACAGATTAAATAACGTGAGAAGTTTTATAACATTTTAAAGATTTAAAATATTACAACTCATCATGTGAGTCACATTTTTATTGATAAATAATTCTGGATCAGTCAATACATTAAACTTCTCATGGGGTTAAAGGGTTAAATACGATTAACTGTAGTAATCCCCCCCCCCTCTTCTGTCTCGTCCAATAGGAGCGGGTATCAGATGTTCTCCCAGGAGCTGCTGACCAATGGCGAGCTGAACCACTTCAGTCTGAAGGAGCGGATGGTGGAGATCGGGAAGCGGTGGCACACACTGAGTCAGAGTCAGAAAGACAAGTACAAGAAGCAGGTGGAGGAGCAGCAGGTGGAGTACAAGGCCGAGCTGGAGGCCTGGGTCCAGGTACGACACCGCTCAACGGCACCTTGGCACTGTCACACCGACGAGTGATATCATCACTGTCAATAACTTCAAACACTTGTTTTTCATTCGTTAATTCAGTGTTAATCAAACTTTAAAAAAGGTTTTCTTCTTCTTTGTCAGTCTCTCTCTCCTCAGGAGCAAGCCGTCTACAAGGAGTTCTCTTCCTCGGTGAGTTGTTCTCACCTGCAGGGGGCAAGTGGAGTCGAGGCGTTCGGGTCGAGTTTATAATTAAAGCAAACACGACTCATATAACATAATATTAGGGTTAGTAACATGGAAACTGTGTCCCATTAGCTTATGCGATATTAGCACTAGGGCTGCCCCTCTCGATTATTTTTGTATCTATCAACCAACGATTATTTGTTATTACTTGATTAATATAATAATGAATTTATCTAAAATAAAAAGAACTTGTCATTTATATTTATTTAATCATCTCTTAAATACAAACAAATGACAAACAAAGTATGCACTGAAAGTCATTATTGCTAATCTGCCTTTTAAAGTCCCATATCTCAAAGCCCTATGAGACAAATTGTGATTTGTGAATATGGGCTATACAAATAAAAATTGATTGATTGATCTCTCCAAAATAAAATTTGTGCAAGAGCTTGGTCCATTAAAGTCAAAGGAATATATCAATCTACATTTAGCTCAAATGAATAAGTTTGTTTCCCCATTTCTTTTTCTTAATATATGATAGGATTCACTACCGTAAAGACGGGAAAAGCAGCGCAGGTTAAAATAGAAACGCTCGGTCGCATCTGATAACGGGTCTGGGTCCGTACAGAGCGACTTCTGGGTCCGGTCCGCGGCCCGTCTAGTGGGGACCTAACCTAGATGATCGTGGGCTGATTAGCTTCAGCTCTTCAGTTGACTGCATGCTCCGACTGCGCGCAGCCACCTTCCTTAGACGCGTCGCCCCAGCCCTCCTTAGCACCACTGAAGAGTTAACGTTACTTTAGGAGCTAGCTTAACTAATGTTTGGGATATAATCTGTTTCCCTGATGTATCAATAATTGATCCATCTAACTGCTGCTAATGCAACAAGCTAACACATTAGCGGTTGATTCAGTGTCATGTCCGTCAAGCATGACGTCATCAGAGAGGAAAACAATAGAGAATCCTTCATTAATAGTTTTGTGAGGTATATCATTAGCATTAGCAGGTAAGCTAATGTGGAATAATATAGTATATATTTTCCCTGAGTGAAATATGTCAGTAAAAAACAGGTTTACATGAAAGACTTTGACTTGAATTATTACTAATGAATTATATACAAACAAACGCTAAGCGGCTCTGTGTGTTTTCACTCAGACATTTAAACATGTTTGTTTGTTGTTGTGTCAGAAACGTCGCAGCACCACTAAAGCTCGCAGCAGCCCCGGAGCTAAAGTCCATGTGATGGCGAAAGGGAAGGCGGTCGGTTCAAGAGCCGCAACACCGGGGGTCAGCGTGGGGAAGAGGGCCATGGCGTACCGAGCTAAGGTAACATACTACACAACAACATACACTACACAAGAAACATCACAATAACACACACTCTAGGTTTGAGTCACATTAATTGATCAGCTACTGTGACTGGTGGGTGGAGTGTTGTGGGTGGTGTAAACCCTCAGTACCGTCTGTCGGGTTGTGTGTGTCCGTCCTCCAGCAGGACATGTCCGACACCGACGACGAGGAGAAAAGTTCGTCTGACTCCGATGAAGACGACGAGACGTCAGGAACCACGGACAGCGACGATGAGGTGAAAACACGACTTATTGGTCAGAACTGTCATAATTAATGAATTATTCCCCTTAAATGGACCTTAAGGTTTAGGATTAGAGTTCAAGGGATAGTTTACTCATTCCCTCATCATCTCCTGGTTGGAGGAGAACTGCTCTACCCCCTCAGCAACAATTGATCTGTTTGACAGGTGCAATATAGATAAAGTTTGATTGACTGATATGTGTATACATAGTTTCTAACCCTTAATCAAATCTACCGAACGCCCTTTAAGCTTTCCCCTGAACATTCCAACGTTATTCTTTTTTAAACAAGAAACAGAATTTAAGATCATTAAAATCTGTTGAATTGTGGGTTATTTCTTCAACTGCAACCATCCAGAATCACCATGGCAACCATCTAACACACCACAACAACCAGCTGGTTATTGAGGAAACCGCTTAACTTTGACTTTTGTCTTTTCCTCAGAATGACGACGATGAAGATCAAACGTCCTCGGAGGAATCCAGTGACTCTGACTCAGACTAGCTCCGCCTCTTCCCCTCATTGGAGGATAGGCTGTGCAGGCCACGGCTCCTCGTGTGCCGGTCATCCCAGCGGACCAATGAGAATCGGTGACGGAGCCTGACAGAGCGTTTTGCTACTTCTGTTTGTTTTTTATCGAGTGTTTGTTGGTTTTTAACTGATGGACAGACAAGACGGGGGGAGGTGTCGGGTTTGTACAGAGTTTGACAGGCAGAGGGGAGGGGGTGGAGCCTATTGTCATTAGTTACCATTAAGGGAGGAGCCAGTGTTCAGCCTCCAATCAGCTGCCTGCTATGAAAAAAACAAAATAAAAATGCACTTTTTCTGATTTTGAATGTTTAATTTCATTTTGACCAAACAACCTGTCACTCACATGACTACCATGTTGTGATGAACGTCAATAAAACAGACTCGTGGTTAGTTTCAGGTTTTATAGACGTTTGATTTCAGAGATTTATAGAATATAAACAAGCTTCTTTTCCTCAAACACAAATAAATAATCTGAGCTTTGACCCCCAACACTAATCCGCACACTCACCCCTCTTCACAGAAAAAAAGCATCCACTCCCAGCTCCATCGTCCCACACATGCATTGTCATCATCGTTACCACGGGTACCACACTGACCCCCCCACCCTGAAAAAAATAACATTTGTTCATTCACACAGCATCCAATCAGAGCGCAGCGTGTACTCAGCTGATACAGACGTTTAAGGAGCAGTTCAACCTTCTTCTGTCGACCTCCTTCCAAATTCAACATGGCAGCTGCGGTGCATTTAGGGACGTCCAGAAAAATGAAATTAAACTTCCCTGAACTCAACATGAACAGTTTTCTAACAGTGACTCGTTCTGGTTTCTGTCAAATCGGCCGTTTACATTCGATACAGAACGTCGGTGAATCACATTAAGAACCAATCATTTAATTGATGAGCTTGTGATTTAAATGAGACGTTCCGATTGGCTGTGATGGATTTGGAACGTGTTCTGAAAAAAGTGGAGTGCTCCTTTCAACGCTGCTCAGTGTAGCTGTAAATTATCAATTTCAGTGATCATTAAAGATTAATCAATAACTAATAATACACACACACACACACACACACACACACACAGTCATAGTGGGACGTCCAACAGCTTCTGATGCAGGTACGTCTTCACCTCCTCGATGCCGTTCAGCTTCTCCAGCTCATGATACGGAAGCTGAGACGGGACAAGAGACCACACGTCACATGACCTGCTGACCAACACTAACCTTTGTTAGAGCAGAATCCAAAACAACTGAAGTAAAGAAAAACACAACATGCTTCCATCCGGCTCCTGTGGTGTCTAAAAGTCCACCGGAACTGGCTAAGCTAGCAGACGTTAGCAGTCAGCCAGATGTTCTCCTGCTGCAGCAGCTCTGTGACATCACAGCTCTGATCTGATTGGCTGAAGGTTACATTGATGTGTCTTGTGTTTGTATTTTAAGAATTCAGATGTTTCCTGTATATCCATAAGGTGTTAAAAACTGAAAAATGTCAAATATAGGAACATTATCTACCTCTTACCTTGTAATTTATATATATATATATATTTCTATTATATATACATATGTAGAGATATATATATATTTGTTGATTTCTAAAGCATATGTTTAATTTGCAACGAGAAATCAAAAGTTGTCAGATCCGTGTGGTTGTTCTCGTCTCACTGACCCTACGAGAAGTAAAAAGTGTCCGACTTGACGTCTGTGTTTTTTTACTACTACCGCCTCAAACGCACCTAGTGACTGAAGGACTAAACATCTGGAATATCCTGGAAACACATCTGGTTGTCATGGCATCCTGACTCACTGATTCCTTCACATCCTGATCATTAAACAACCAGACGCGTCTGAAGAGACGAGGAGGAACATGTTTCACTCATGTTCTACACGTGTTCTAGGGAAGGTCTGAATGTATGATGTGATCATCGGACACTGACCTGGACGATGACGTATCCCAGCAGCCTCAGGTGGCGGTCTCTCATCGCCCGGGAACCAACCAGCACCTCAGAGTTGTGACAATAATGCCACTTATCATTGACGGACATGATGAGCCTGCAGACACACAACCAGGTCACATGACATGAGGTCACTCACATTATACCTAACCCTAACAGTCCGAGGTCCCGCGTGTCTGTACGAGGTCCCGCGTGTCTGTACGAGGTCCCGCGTGTCTGCCGAGGTCCCGCGTGTCAGCCCGAGGTCCCGCGTGTCAGCCCGAGGTCCCGCGTGTCAGCCCGAGGTCCCGCGTGTCAGCCCGAGGTCCCGCGTGTCAGCCCGAGGTCCCGCGTGTCAGCCCGAGGTCCCGCGTGTCAGCCCGAGGTCCCGCGTGTCAGCCCGAGGTCCCGCGTGTCAGCCCGAGGTCCCGCGTGTCAGTCCGAGGTCCCGCGTTTCAGTCCGAGGTCCCGCGTGTCTGTACGAGGTCCCGCGTGTCAGCCCGAGGTCCCGCGTGTCAGCCGAGGTCCCGCGTGTCAGCCCGAGGTCCCGCGTGTCAGCCCGAGGTCCCGCGTGTCAGCCCGAGGTCCCGCGTGTCAGCCCGAGGTCCCGCGTGTCAGTCCGAGGTCCCGCGTGTGTGTACGAGGTCCCGCGTGTCTGTACGAGGACGCGCGTGTCTGTACGAGGTCCCGCGTGTCAGCCCGAGGTCCCGCGTGTCAGCCCGAGGTCCCGCGTGTCAGCCCGAGGTCCCGCGTGTCAGTCCGAGGTCCCGCGTGTCAGTCCGAGGTCCCGCGTGTGTGTACGAGGTCCCGCGTGTCTGTACGAGGACGCGCGTGTCTGTACGAGGTCCCGCGTGTCAGTCCGAGGTCCCGCGTGTCTGTACGAGGTCCCGCGTGTCTGCACGAGGTCCCGCGTGTCTGCACGAGGTCCCGCGTGTCAGTCCGAGGTCGCGCGTGTCTGTACGAGGTCCCGCGTGTCTGTACGAGGTCCCGCGTGTCAGGACTCGTGGACTGACCTCCTGATTGGTCTCTGGTCGGTGGGGGGGTTATCAAGCTCCGGTTGATCAGGGGGGTGGAGCTGTGGCGGGGATGAGGGCCCTCTGTCGGCCCCTGACACCTCAGAATACGTCACGCCCTCATAGAACCCTGGCAACGCACAGTCTGTACCCTGGCTCTCAGGGGCCCCAGTTCCCCCCTCGTCCTCCAGGATCTTCCCGATGGAGAACTGGAAGAGAGAGTCAGGGGCCGTGGCCTCCACAGGTTCCGGAGCCCCAGGCGGGGCCTGTCCATCAGAAGGGGGGCTGCTGAGCGTGGAGCTGTCCTGGCTCTCCAGTGAGTGCTCCTTGGCCAGACTGGAGTAGTACTCCGCTGCCGGGACAAAGTAGGGGCCGTAGTCCAAGGGGCCGCCGTTGGTGGGCCGAGGGGCTCCTGAGGACAGTGCGGCCCCCGTTGTGCTGCGGATGTGGTGGGGCAGGAAGGAGATGGGTTCCATGGCCCCGCCCATCGCCTCGCCCACATGACACTGCTGTTCGCCACCTTCCTCTAAAACCGCAAAAGGAGAAAACCTCTGGAACTCTGAAGTCACCACGGCAACTGAGCCGTCAGCCGGTTTAGACGCCATAGCGACGCAGGAAGCAGGAACAACACTCAAAGACAGCGCCGCTCCGGGTCTGATGGGTAAAACTCGACCAGAACCGTCCATCCACAGCACGAAGTCTGGAGACAGTCAGGTGATCACGTTACTACAGGTTCTACAGTACTAAGTGTCAAGTACCTGTATAATACTATGCCTGTAGTACTCAGTGTGTGGTTTTCTGAGTTAAATACACTGTGTGTGGTACACAGTATGTAGTACTGTGTGTAGTACCTGTGTAGTACCCTGGGGGGAGCACTTCATCTTGTTTGTAGTTTTGTTCTCCAACCAGCTGACGTAAAGCTTCAGCAACCAGACCTTTATAACTGACAGAGGACAAACCAGTCAGAACCAGGTAGAACCAGGTAGAACCAGGTAGAAACCTTTTAAGAACCACTTTGCTTTCCCATGGGCTCTACGTCTCTGAGCCTCAACTGTAGGAATGGTTATGGTGTTATATATATTGCTCACTAACTGGTTCCAGTTTCCAGACACTGGAACTGTGTGTGTGCTGTATGTACAGTATGTTGTAAAAAATTAATAAAAAGTAGAGCTTTAGCAGCACTTACATGTTACTTACATGTTGCACTTCGTAGTTTGGCTTTCTTGAAGAAAATTGTACTTGATTCTTTGATTCAATTGATTCTTGTTGTTCTGGTTTGCTCCTCATGGTTGATGCACTTATTGTGAGTCGCTTTGGATAAAAGTGTCAGCTCAATGAAATGTATGTGTGTATGTTGTATGAATGTATGCATGTTGTATGAATGTATGTATGTATGTTGTATGAATGTATGTATGTATGTTGTATGAATGTATGTATGATGTATGTATGTATGTATGTATGTATGTATGTATGTATGCATACAATATATCTAACATTTTCTTCTACTAATTATCCACAAATACGACTATTTTAATGGCAAAAAGTTTCAACATTGCCTCTATCTCAGTTACTAATTTACACAGTTGGGTTAAATACCTTGAGTCTGATAAGGCTCTGAGATGAGTTGTGAGGCGTTACCACTGCTGGGGAAGCACAGCGACTGTGCAGCGGTCCAATAAAGATATTTTAGTTATGTAAACGTTTAACCTCTTTTTTTTTTTTTTTTACCAATTTGGAACCGAAATGGGGAATGGATAAGAACCGGAATCGATCAAATTTAAACGATACCCAACCCTAGTCAGAACCAGTCAGGACATGATGCAGACCAGGTTCTGAAGAATTTAACAGGTTTAGGAGGTGAGTTCATCTGTCTACAGGTGTGTGTGGTATCTGTGTGTGTAGTACCTGTGTGTGTAGTACCTGTGTGTGTGGTTTCTGTGTGTGGTACCTGTGTGTGTGGTAACTGTGTGTGTAGTACCTGTGTATGTAGTACCTGTGTGTGTATGTAGTACCTGTGTGTGTAGTACCTGTGTGTGTGGTTTCTGTGTGTGTGGTATCTGTAAGGTGTGTAGTACCTGTGTGTAGTACCTGTGTGTGTGGTTTCTGTGTGTGGTAACTGTGTGTGTAGTACCTGTGTGTGTGGTATCTGTGTGTGTAGTACCTGTGTGTGTAGTACCTGTGTGTGTGGTAACTGTGTGTGTGGTAACTGTGTGTGTGGTATCTGTAAGGTGTGTAGTACCTGTGAGAGGTATCTGTGTGTGTAGTACCTGTGTGTGTGGTTTCTGTGTGTGGTACCTGTACTTGCGGTTGACCTCGTCAGCAGTCAGTGCATGGTCAAACATCAGGACTTTGTGTGCCTCCTGCAGTCGCGGTCCGGTGTAGTCGCGGTACTCCAGCTCGATGGCGGCGTCCAGCAGAGACAGGTACCTCCGGACTATCAGGGCATAGGGACTGTCTGTGGAGACACGGGGATGTGTTGACATGTGACTGGGCAGACATGTTCAATTCTATTTTATTTGTACATCATCAAATCATAAGATATATTATCTCAAGACTCTTTACATACGAGAGAGAGACAGACCTGTGAGGTCTCTACAATGAGCTCAGTCTGAATTTAGAAGTAAGAAGTTGTGGGTCGTCCAGACCTTGATGTTCTTGAGACGTTCCTGAAGTTGGACTAAGTGATTAGATTCATCAGGCTTCATATATGTACAGCTGGGTGTCGTCTGCGTAACAGTGGAAGTGTACGAGGTGCTTTCTGATGAAGTCGCCTAAAGGGAGCAGATATAAGGTGAAGAGCATCGGTCCAAGGACAGAACCCTGTGGAACTCCAGGACTAACTTGTGTGTGCACGGAGGAGTCATTGTTAACATGAACAAACTGAAATCTATGTGATAAATATGATTTAAACCAGTCTGATGTTCCTTTGATCCCGACATGTTGCTCCAGTCTCTGTAACAGGATCTTATGATCTGTGGGGTCAGATGCTGCACTAAGATCCAACAGGACCAGTAAGAGACAAGTCCATGAACAGGTCGTTAGTCACTGTTAACAGCTGTTTCTGTGATGGTTCTGAATCCTGACTGAAGGTTTTCACACAGATCATTTCTGTCTCAGTCATCACACAGTTAGCAACAGCTTCTTCTGGGGTTTAGGAAATGAAGGTTTGATTTGGGTCTAATCAGCTAAAACATCTGGATCCAGAGTGGGCTTTTTAAGCAGAGGTTTAATTACAGCTACTTTAAAAGCTTGTGGTACGCAGCCGGTTAACAAAGACATATTAATCTGATTCAATATGAAACTGCCAATTAGGGGGAGAACTTCCTTAAAGGGTCCAGTTGGGACAGAGTCTAAAAGACAAGTTGTTGGTTTAGAGGATGAAACTCGTGACGTCAGTTCAGAAGATCAACTGAAGAAAAGAGGTCCAGATATAGATCAGGTGCTACAGGTGGTTCTATGGTTTCTGGACTAGACCGTGTATCTGTGCTGTTCATGGGAGGAGGTGGTGGATTGGTTCCCTGATGGTTAGAATTTAGTTGTGAAGATTTTCATGAAATCATTGCTCCTCAGAGGAATCGATGGATCAGCTGAGCTGTGACTGTCAGCTACCGAGCTGAAGAGGAACCTCGGGTTGTTCTTATTTTCTTCTATTAATAATGAATAATAGGAGCTTCTGGCTTTCTTGTAATTTATCAGACTATCTTTCCAGGCCAGGTGAAAATCATCTTGGCTGGTAGAACACCACTTCCTCTCCAGCTTCTGTGATGTTTTAAAATACGTGTTTGAGAATTAAGCCTTGGAACTAATGTTGTGATTGGTTAGGTGTTTTACTGACTGGTGACGTTGCTGATGAAGGCAGAGGAGAAGACGCGGTGCAGCACCAGGCTGGGGAAATGACCCAGCTGGAACAGAGACATGAGGATGTTGACGGTGGCGAGCGGCGAGCTGAGAGCCTTCAGCTCCAACACCTCCTCCAAGCCAGAGAAAAACTGCTGCTCATTGGACGGACGGTAGCTCATCCTGCTGAACGGGAACACCAGCTTCTGGATCACCTGACAACAGAGATGGACACACCTGAGTCCCATTCACAGGAACTAAAGATCCCACGACCACCCATCCTGTCCTTACCTTACTGTCCAGGTATTCCGCCTTCTTCACCAAGAAGTCTGCGATGGTGTCAAGCAGTCGGGTCTCTCTCAGTCGATGGCGAGCGATGTATTTGGCAATCAGAGCCATTGTGTACGGCGTGATGCTGTCGACCTTCTTGGGGAGCTCCTCTGACAGAGAGAATGGGTCACATGTTTGCGTTGATTTCCTAAAGAGTCTTTATCCCCTCCCTCTTTTGATAACATTAGCAGTGATGGATCTCGTGAGTCATCAGTGTCGTGGGCTTGTTGGTGTCAAAGTGTTGATTGTGGTCAGATTCTTACCTGCCAGGCTGCTGATGAACTTCTCCTGTCGGTTCTGGTAGAACAGGTGGGAACTGAAGATCAACTCCAGACTCTTGTTGCTCGCCTCTCGAGCACACGCCGCCAACATCTCATCCAACAGGGCCATCTCTTGGTCACGAACGCCGCTGACACTCGCCAAAGTGTGTTTAACAAGACGTAAGATCTTCCTGCAGACGAGAGCTGGAGAGTTAGCATTGATCAGACTGACATAGTGCAACGACGTGAAAGGTCAGCAGGTGTTTTCACCTGTTGGTAAGCAGTAGTTCAGGGTTTGGGGGCGTGTTGTTGGTTTTAGCAGTGGTGGTTGCAACGCTCGCTGCAGCAGCAGAGGGCTCCTGCTGCAGCGAGCGCCACTTGAGTCTGTAATATGAGAGCAACAAGAAGAGTGTCTGCGGGTGGCGCTCTCTCTCCAGGTTCTTCTCCAGGCCGGCCAGGCAGGCCTCGGTCAGCGGGTGTTGACTTCCTGGGTGGAGCTTCATACTGGAGCTGAACACCATGGAAACGTCCTTCTGGTTAAACTGGCTCAGTCTGGACTGAGACTCCGCCTCCAACACGTGGACCACCTGAGCGTCACTGGAAAGACCTGTATGTCGACAGGCGAGATGAGCAGTGACACAGGTAGAAGATCAATGTCGTTCAAAAATGTTATATCTTTTATTAACCACGTTAACGACTGATCAAGTCATGATGTCTCAAACATGGCTGCTCACCTCTCTCTCCAATTGGTTAGTTTAGTTCTGATCATGGCTCTGCCCACACTTACACCTCAAAAACACATGTCACATGATCATTTACATACACTGGTCATGTGACGTAAACGGGAAGTAGATTGTCTCGTCTTCAGTTGGTTGCTTAGTTACAGAAAATCCTCTGAAGGAGGAATGGTGATGGTGAAAAGTCAGAGCAGGGATGAGGTGGCACTGTGACTGACAGGAAGTGTTAGCAACTCCTTCCTGTGGTTCTGTAGCTGCAGATAAAGTCAAACTGGCTCCATCTTCCTACACAACTCTGTAGATTTTAAATCATGAATCACTTCAGCATGTTGTGACTCTGCAAGAACATAGTGTCTCACTGAGATATAAAGGACGAGTGTTAGTGAGGAGTCATCACAGACTCAAACCTGTGGAGTTAAACTAGTCAAAACCTTGGACATAGAGCCCCCCCCCCAATCACAGATGTGCCCCCCCTCTATTCCAGCACCTCTGCAGCTGTAAGGCATCAGCTGGACATCGCCCTCTAGTGGCTGTGGCATCTTTTTTATGGCTAAAAGGTTCATATTTACAGATTTACTTCTGTTTAAAACACACTCTTCACTCTCATTAGATGCGACTTAATACTCTGAAGTATTTGTACTTCATCTTGTTGCCAAGTCCTTGTGTTTGTTGGGATGTGACAGAATAAAGTTTATTAGGTCAGTGAGTCCGAGGCTTCACACAAACTTCATCAGGCTCATTCACAGTAAATGTTCTGTAGTGATTTCCAACAGATCTGATATTATACAGCTTCATATCCACAGTCTGACTCTAGTGATCTCACAGTTCATTTACTAAATGAAAACATGTCGGCTGTGGAGGAAGATTAACAGCACGTGTGAGTTTGTAATAAATTCGGCAGCTTCTGATACTAATCCTGACATTTAGCTGACTTGAGATCAGTGCTGAGATCTTCTCTCCTGTCTGCGGCTTCACTTCCTCCTCATCACCAGCATTGATTAGACCTGAATGAATTGTGTTAGTGGAACAGCTTAAGCCTCAAGGTGAAGCTAATTCAAGCTGGACTCTTTCACTTAAACCAGGATTAGTTCAGCTACTTTGATGGAATACCCCCCTGATGTGTGTGAAGTCACATGACCTCTGCTGATAACAAAAACACTTTGTCGCTCACCAAGTGCTGCCACAGCATACAAACAGTTGACAATGCTGAAGTTGTCAAACTTGGCGCAGTCGTTGACGATGGCGTTACAGAGCGTCTGAAAGTCCTGATGTTCCAGGATCTGGCGTTCGTCACCCCCCTCAGCTCCTCCACCTGCCGTGGCTTCTGTGGCGTCCCCTTCGGTTCGTGGTGACGGCGTGGCCTGTAGCAGCTGTCCGATCTTCTGCAGGGCGACAGGGTAGTGGTTGTGGGAGATCTTGGCCGGGTTCTGGGTGACCCAGCGCAGCACCTCGTCAGGCCGCCGCGAACGCTCAATCAGGCGCTTCATGGTGAAGAACGTGTCGTAGCTCATCTTCTCATGGATGAAGTTCCACGTCTTCTTCTTGCTGCCAGGGGCAGCTGCCCCACCCCCTGGAGCTCCCCCTCCATATGTGTGGAAGTGGGCGTGGTGCTGGTAGTGGGGGGAGAATGGGGGTGGGGCCAAGTGGGCAGATTGCGGGTGGTAGAAGTGTGCTCCTCTGTGGGCGTCGGGGCGGCCCTGGTACAGGTGATAGGCAGGGGGAGGTGGAGTCGGGTGAGGGTGGTGGGGGAGGTGGTGGTGAGGAGGGTGTGGTGCCTCGATCACGGCCAGCCCCGCCCTTCTCCCATGTTTAACCCCACTTCCTCCTCCTCCTCCTCCTCCTCCCCCCCCCGAGGTGCTGTAGAGGCGGGTGGTGTACATGGTGACGGACTGAGCAGCGGGGCGGGGCCGGGAGGGAGGGAGGCGGTGAGCTTGGCTCAGGAGGCGCCACCCAGTGGACAAACACAGCATAGCCCAACAACCAGGACGCCTGGAGGCAAGAGTACAGTTCTCCTGCAGAGAAGAAGATCAGTCAACAGTCGATTAGGCTGTGGCTCTGTGTGTGTGTGTGGTGTGTCTGTCGCTGTGAGTGTGTGAGAGTGTGTGTGTCTGTCGCTGTGAGTGTGTGAGAGTGTGTGTCTCGCTGTGAGACTGTGTGTCTGTCGCTGTGAGTGTGTGTGAAAGTGTGCATCTGTCGCTGTGAGTGTGTGAGAGTGTGTGTCTGTCGCTGTGAGTGTGTGTGAAAGTGTGCATCTGTCGCTGTGAGTGTGTGAGAGTGTGTGTCTCGCTGTGAGACTGTGTGTCTGTTGCTGTGAGTGTGTGAGTGTGTGTCTGTCGCTGTGAGTGTGTGAGAAAGTGTGCATCTGTCGCTGTGAGTGTGTGAGAGTGTGTGTCTGTCGCTGTGAGTGTCTGTTGCTGTGAGTGTGTGAGTGTGTGTCTGTCGCTGTGAGTGTGTGTGAAAGTGTGCATCTGTCGCTGTGAGTGTGTGTGTCTGTCGCTGTGAGTGTGTGAGAGTGTCTCTGTCTCGCTGTGTGTGTCAGTGTGTGAGACTGTGTCTCGCTGTATGTGTGTCTCGCTGTATGTGTGTCAGTGTGAGAGAGAGTGTGTGTGTGTGTGTGTCTGTCGCTGTGAGTGTATGAGAGTGTGTGTCTGTCGCTGAGTGTGTGAGAGTGTGTGTCTGTCACTGTGAGTCGGTCGCTGAGTGTGTGTCTGTCGCTGTGAGTGTGTGTGAGAGTGTGTGTCTGTCGCTGTGAGTGTGAGAGTGTGTGTCTGTCGCTGTGAGTGTGAGAGTGTGTGTCTGTCGCTGTGTGTGTGTGTCTGTCACTGTGAGTGTGTGTGAGAGTGTGTGTCTGTCGCTGTGAGTGTGTGTGTCTGTCGCTGTGAGTGTGTGTGAGTCTTTCGCTGTGTGTGTGTGAGTGTGTGTCTGTCACTGTGAGTGTGTGTCTGTCGCTGTGAGTGTGTGAGTGTGTGTCTGTCGCTGTGAGTGTGTGAGTCTGTCGCTGTGAGTGTGTGAGAGAGTGTGTGTCACTGAGTGTGTGAGAGTGTGTCTGTCACTGAGTGTGTGTGTGAGAGTGTGTGTCTGTCGCTGTGTGAGTGTGTGTCTGTCGCTGTGAGTGTGTGTGAGTGTGTGTGTCTGTCGCTGTGTGAGTGTGTGTCTGTCGCTGTGTGTGTGAGTGTGTGTCTGTCGCTGTGAGTGTGTGAGTGTGTGTGTCTGTCGCTGTGTGAGTGTGTGTCTGTCGCTGTGAGTGTGTGTGAGTGTGTGTGAGTGTGTGTCGCTGTGTGTGTGAGTGTGTGTCTGTCGCTGTGAGTGTGTGTGAGTCGCTGTGAGTGTGTGTCTGTCGCTGTGAGTGTGTGTGAGTGTGTGTGAGTGTGTGTCTGTCGCTGTGTGTGTGAGTGTGTGTCGCTGTGTGTGTGAGTGTGTGTCGCTGTGTGTGTGAGAGTGTGTCTGTCGCTGTGAGTGTGTGTGAGAGTGTGTCTGTCGCTATGAGTGTGTGTGAGTGTGTCTGTCGCTGTGTGTGTGTCTGTCGCTGTGAGTGTGTGTGAGTGTGTGTCTGTCGCTGTGAGTGTGTGAGAGTGTGTGTCTGTCGCTGTGAGTGTGTGACGCTGAGCTGACTGAAATTTAATGAGAGGCTGTTTTGATTATTGATTGATCAATCATCGACTGTGATTGACAGCTGCTCACACACTTCCCGTCTACCCCCCCACCTGTCAGCTGACCTGAGCCCACATGCTAACGTTAGCATCTAGCTGGGAAGTTAAACCTTCCCCATGCGCTGACAGTGACGTCACCATAAAATGCCATGTGAGTGTGATGACGTCATGGTTGAAGTGACGCCCCTCCCGTGTGTGTTGAAGCTAACCAGGTGTCTCACATGCTAATGCTAGCCGGCTGTCAGTTAGCAGCCCGGCTAGCATGGCTAACAGTTGCATGAACTCAGACATGGTGGAGCTAACTGATGCAACATGTTAACATACGTTAAATCAGAGTGTAAGCTAAGCTAATAGATGTTGGTCTGTTAGCACGTTAGCATCGGTCTGTCCTTCCTCCAGCAGCGTTTACGGATAAGCGGCTAACTGGCCGGGCTATGGCCGGGTTCAAACCGGGCTAAAACCGGGCTACAGACGGGTTAAAGCCGGGTTAAAGCCGGGTTAAAGTCGAGTGAAGCGGTGACCTGTGCCGTGTCGGGTGTTTACCTCATAGCTCCGCTCTGCTCAAAGACCTGAGGCCGCACAGAGCGCGCTTCAGCCGGGAGACAGGCAGCGGTCAGCCGCTTCATTCCTCCACACAGCCCTCAGCCATCATCCACTACCCGGCATGCAACTGGCGCAGGGAGGGCGACACCTGCCGTCTGCTGGTGGTAGCACCCTCCCCTCAAAATACACTGGTCATTTATTATTATTATTATTAATGTCAACAGGTGGAAAGAGACGTCATGAAGAGCTCATCAGCTGTGATCAATGAAGTTATCAATGATTATTGATCAGTTATAATACGATGATTAACATTCATTCATGAACAATGAACACACACAGAGGTCAGAGGTGACACGAGCCTCAGGGATCCAACCTGGGAACTCCGCTCCCTTCACTGGTTACCAGCAGCTGCATCCGTTTCAAAACACTAGTACTTGGTACCGTGATGCGACCGGATCGGGTCCAGTCTACATCCAGGACATGGTCCAACCTTACACCCCAGCCCGTCCACTCCGCTCTGCTTCGGCCAATCGGCTGCTCCCTCACTGTTTCCTGACCTGGCTCCTAAACGGTGGAACCAGCTCCCAGTGACATCCGGACATCGGACAGTTTACACATCTTCCGCCGCAAACTAAAAACACATCTCTTCAGATGATACCTTGAATAACATTTTAAAACTAACAGTTTAGCAGCACTTACATGTCACTGACTTATAGCACTTTGTAGTTTTGCTTTTTTGAAGAAATTGTACTTTCTCTATTCTTGTTGTTCTGGTTTGTTCCTCGTGGTTGATGCACTTATTGTGAGTCGCTTTGGATAAAACCGTCAGCTCAATGAAATGTAATGATTTACCATCAGGGTGGTGCTGGTGTCAAGTTCTGCCGTCAAAAGAACCCGCAGGCGCAGCTGCCGAACAACAACCCACATGTCCACAGCTATGGTCCACAGTCTACAGCAGGAGATAAAGGTCTCCTGCTGTCACGTGTCCTTCAACAAGGGAGGAAAGTGAACTCCATCCGTCTCCTCTTACACCAGCTCTGATGACCTCAGCAGCAAAACAGCACGTCACAGACTTCATACATGATGAGGAACTGAAACACTGAACAACACCTGTCAGTCACATGTGAGCATGTTAAACACACACACTGTAAATATAACTCCCCAGGAAGAGCAGCAGGGGGCGGTGTCGCCACTCCGAACATGCGACCGTCCGTGAAGAAGCAAGGGACGTAAAGATGGCGGAACGGGCTGACTACGGGACAGTCACACAGAAGTTGGGTCGTGTGTAACGCTTGATGTTGTAGTTTTGTGCCGGTCAGTGTCGGTGTGTGACCGGGGGAGGATGGCCCACCGCTACCTGCGGCTGTCCGCGGGCTGCAGGAGCCTGTTCCGGCTGTTGCCCTCCAATGCTCCGGCCAGGCTGGTAAGTGGACGAAAACGTGCTAACATGCTAACTTTGCTAACTGGGACAGAGGCCAAAACAAGCCCGAACAGGGACCCCGCCGATCGGCCGAGCGACCCACAAGCACCGGGCTCGCCTCGGTACCTGCCGCTATCAGGTGTGACCAGCCTCAGGAGCCGGAAACAACTGGGATGATGATGATGATGATGATTATTATTGATCCGTTACCACAGTAACAAATTCATTTAATTCAAGAGACACTTTACATAGTAACGTGAACATTTGAAGAGGAAGCATCAGTGTTACAGCACAGGGCCGCAGACAGGTGAGTGTGGACCTCAGGTGTTGATATGGGCCCCTCAGGAGCCCAGGCCCAGAGGGCACATTCAGCTTCATGTGGCTCTGCAGTGCTGACATAACCTGATGCATGCTGGTTAACTCACTTCATGCTTGTACATAATAATCTACGTGGAGCCCTTCGCATACACTCACCTGTGTTTCAGTGGTGTAATTGCAGCGCGACTCACACACCTACACACAACTATGAATGCTTGGCCCCGTGCATAGGCCACGTGCGCACCTACAACATAGCTTCAAGCAATAGCATGAATTGGGCTGCAGTCAGACAGATGTTTAGCTCACCCTCTGCACCGCTCAGTTCAAACACCACTCTGAGTCATGCCATATGCAGACGTACTCAGATGACACTGCAAGCAGGGGGAACGTCAGTGACAGACAGGAAGGAGAGTACAGGAGTCTGGTGGAGGTCGAACAATCTACAGCTGAACACAACCAAGACCAAAGAAATGGTTGTGGACTTCTGGATGATTGGGCCCCATCTGCAGCCAGTCTCCAATGAGGGGGCTGAAGTTGTGGTCAAGACTTCAAACTGCAGCCGGATGATTGACTTGATAATGAGAGTGACTAACACATTAACCAGGTCACTAGGCTGACTGCTGCCCATGTTTATCTTTATTTGATTTGATATTGTTTTATATCTCTAGTCTCCCCCTTCCAAACATGGAAGAGAACCTGTGGTAAGGTTTAGTTTGTCCAGTCGGGGCTACTACAAGAAACATGGTGGCCTCCATAGAGAGGACCCCCCCTTATGTAAATATAAAGTATTTCAATATAAAGGTCCCATTCTAGGGTAAATAAACAACAATTTGTATAATTTAGATGAAATGCACTCGTGAAAACATCACAAGGATATTTTATATTCAATTTCTGTCAATAGATCCCTTTCACCTAAATCTTACACACTGGACATTTAAGTTTTACTCTGTTTTGACTTTTTTTAAATACACTTACTTCTGCTGTACCATAATTTTACAGGCTTTTTTTAGTCAATCAATCACATTTTATTTATTTGTATATTCACAAATCACAATTTGTCTCATAGGGCTTAGTCTGATGCACAACTTTGTATAACATCAATTATTTATCTTTAACTCTGAATTGTTATTTGGCTTCAACCCTAACTTAAAATATATGTATTGTCAATAGCTCCATTAGCACATACTTCTTCAAAGTGACAGCTTTGTAGTAGTTCTGGTGACTTTCATCTCACTGCAGTGTAGTTATAGTTTATTTAGTAATTGTTGATATGAATTTAATGTCACATGATCAACCTCTAGCTGTTGTTGTTATGTGATTTCGGCCGTGTTGGATGTGTTGGTCAGGTGATGTTCTCGACCACAGCTGGACAGGTAGGCAGTGGGCGGAGCCTGCTGACAGAGCTGCTGGGCGCATACAGGAATCAGAGCTCCAAACCCCCTAAAGGTACAAACTGCATTTTCAATTTTTCTGTGAGGACCAATTCAGTCTCTACAGTGATCTGTGTTTTTATATCTTCAGGTTTTGAAAAGTATTTTCCAGATGCTCAGAAACCTGTGAATAAGTCTGAGACTGAAGCTGCAGCTAAAGGTAGAAACTACTAACTGCTGTTACCTACTGACACCAGCTGACACCTACTGACAACTACTGACACCTACTGACACCTACTGACACCAGCTGACACCAGCTGACACCAGCTGACACCAGCTGACACCAGCTGACACCTGCTGACACCAGCTGACACCAGCTGACACCAGCTGACACCAGCTGACACCTGCTGACACCCGCTGACACCTGCTGACACCCGCTGACACCCGCTGACACCCGCTGACACCCGCTGACACCAGCTGACACCCACTGACACCAGCTGACACCCGCTGACACCTACTGACACCAGCTGACACCAGCTGACACCTACTGACACCAGCTGACACCAGCTGACACCAGCTGACACCAGCTGACACCAGCTGACACCTGCTGACACCAGCTGACACCAGCTGACACCCACTGACACCTACTGACACCCACTGACACCAGCTGACACCTGCTGACACCAGCTGACACCTACTGACACCAGCTGACACCAGCTGACACCAGCTGACACCCACTGACACCCACTGACACCAGCTGACACCCGCTGACACCCGCTGACACCCGCTGACACCTACTGACACCTGCTGTTACCTACTGACACCCACTGACACCCACTGACACCAGCTGACACCCGCTGACACCAGCTGACACCCGCTGACACCAGCTGACACCAGCTGACACCAGCTGACACCCGCTGACACCCGCTGACACCCGCTGACACCTACTGACACCTACTGACACCCGCTGACACCAGCTGACACCAGCTGACACCTACTGACACCAGCTGACACCTACTGACACCTACTGACACCTGCTGACACCAGCTGACACCAGCTGACACCAGCTGACACCTACTGACACCAGCTGACACCTACTGACACCTACTGACACCTGCTGACACCTACTGACACCAGCTGACACCTACTGACACCTACTGACACCAGCTGACACCAGCTGACACCAGCTGACACCAGCTGACACCCGCTGACACCTACTGACACCAGCTGACACCAGCTGACACCTACTGACACCAGCTGACACCTGCTGACACCCACTGACACCAGCTGACACCTGCTGACACCAGCTGACACCTACTGACACCTGCTGTTACCTACTGACACCCACTGACACCAGCTGACACCAGCTGACACCAGCTGACACCAGCTGACACCAGCTGACACCAGCTGACACCAGCTGACACCTACTGACACCTACTGACACCAGCTGACACCCACTGACACCAGCTGACACCTGCTGACACCAGCTGACACCTACTGACACCTGCTGTTACCTACTGACACCCACTGACACCCACTGACACCAGCTGACACCCGCTGACACCCGCTGACACCAGCTGACACCAGCTGACACCAGCTGACACCAGCTGACACCTACTGACACCTGCTGTTACCTACTGACACCCGCTGACACCCGCTGACACCCACTGACACCTACTGACACCAGCTGACACCCGCTGACACCAGCTGACACCTACTGACACCCGCTGACACCCGCTGACACCCGCTGACACCCGCTGACACCCGCTGACACCAGCTGACACCTGCTGACACCTACTGACACCCGCTGACACCTACTGACACCCGCTGACACCCGCTGACACCCGCTGACACCTGCTGACACCTGCTGACACCAGCTGACACCTACTGACACCCACTGACACCTACTGACACCAGCTGACACCTACTGACACCCGCTGACACCCGCTGACACCCACTGACACCTACTGACACCAGCTGACACCAGCTGACACCTACTGACACCTACTGACACCTACTGACACCTACTGACACCAGCTGACACCAGCTGACACCAGCTGACACCAGCTGACACCTACTGACACCTACTGACACCAGCTGACACCAGCTGACACCAGCTGACACCTACTGACACCTACTGACACCAGCTGACACCCACTGACACCCGCTGACACCAGCTGACACCTACTGACACCTACTGACACCTACTGACACCAGCTGACACCAGCTGACACCAGCTGACACCTACTGACACCTACTGACACCAGCTGACACCAGCTGACACCTACTGACACCTACTGACACCAGCTGACACCCACTGACACCCGCTGACACCAGCTGACACCAGCTGACACCAGCTGACACCTGCTGACACCTACTGACACCTGCTACCATTTATTTATTTACACTCTCTGACAGCCTCTGTTCTCTTATGACATCACTTTGTTCTGTTTTCAGAAACTAAAGCTGCTGATGCTCCAAGAACCTCCGGGAGGGGGGGAGGGGGGGGTGGGGGAGGAAAACGAGGAGGTCGTAAGGAGGAGTCTCACTGGTACAGTCGTCTGCAGAAGGTCAGTGTGGGCGGAGCTACATAGTCTTTTTCTGACAGGTGCGTTCCTGGGATAAGGAACCAATCTCTCTCTTCTTTGTTTCAGGGGGACGTTCCCTGGGACGACAAAGAGTTTCGTCTGTACTTCCTGAGCGGAGCAGCGTTCTGGACCACCGTCACATATTATTTCTTCTTCAGGGATGGAGGTCGGGAGGTCACCTGGAAGGACTTTGTCAACAACTACCTGTCTAAAGGAGCGGTGAGGGGAACACCTGTAGTGATGTCATCAGGTTATAATGTGGCAGCCCAATGAGAACGTCCTGAACACTTCTGTCTTCTTCATCAGGTGGAACGACTGGAAGTCGTCAACAAACGTTACGTCAAAGTGATTTTCTCTGCGGGGAAGACGCCTGTGGACGGAGTGAGTGAGAAATATTTAAAGTTGATTTAAACACGAGATCAAAGCTTCACTAACTTTAAGGTTTGTGTTAATTAGTAGTAGGGCTGGGGCGACGTGTCGTAAGGAAGGTCACAGCATGGGCTCACCTGAGGAGCAAGCTGAAGCCCACGATCATCTAGCATAGGTTCCCAATAGTCGAACCGCTGCCCGGACCGGAACCAAAAGCCGCTCTGTATGGACCCAGACCTGTTATCAGATTGTGACGGACCGTTTCTATTTTAACCTGCGCATTTTCTTTCACACTTACGGTAGTCTCATTTTAACCTGCGCAGCTTTAAACCCTAACCCCCACGGTAGAGTTCACTTCTCTCACTGAACCATAGACTTTATAAAAGAACTGAACAAGAGAGTGGGAGGAAAGTTAAAGCTGTTTAGTTATTAATGTTTGTTGAGATTGTTTATATTTGAAATGTAGTTATATATTAAGAAAATAAAAGAAATGGGGAAACTCAAACTACATATTTTTATAATTTTTTTCTTAAATTAAGCACTTTATTTTGAGATGCCTTTTTAAAAAGCCCTTTATGCAAACCTTATTTTACTTGAAATGAGAAAATAATATGTATTATTATTATTATTCAGTTCAGTGTGAAAATGTATAATTAACATTGTTGAAATACTATTGAATTGTACTTACTTTATTTTAGATTTTGACTTCATACAGACATTGATACAACTACTAGGGTAATTCAAGAGTATTTTGTATTTTGATAGATTGCTAAACTTAAATTTACACAGTGTTGATTTTCCTCCACCAAGTTATAGAATTTTACTTTGGTTTTCATTGATTTTGTCGTTGGCCAGCTTTATGCAGATTGATATATTCCTTTTACTTGAATGGAACAAGCTCTCGCGCTCATTTTATTTTGGAGGGATATGGGATCGTAAAAGGCAGATTAGCAGTTCAGACTATTTTTTATTTTTGTCAAATTGGTTTGCATTTAAGATTTAAGATTATTAAATAAATATAAATGACACAAGCTTTTTAAAATTATATTTTTGCTAATTTCATTATTATATTAATTGAGTAATAAAAATAATCATTAGATTTTTTTTAAATAATCGTAAAATTAATCTGAAAAACAATCGATAGATTATATGGTATAAACCAGGAACATGACCACATCACATTATGCCGGATTTATGGACTAAAATGAAATAAACAAAATAATCCTCGTAACCAAACATCGGAGGTAAGAGTCTTTGCTCCGAGTCTTTGCTCCGAGTCTTTGCTCCGAGTCTTTGCTCCGAGTCTTTGCTCAGAGTCTTTGCTCCGAGTCTTTGCTCCGAGTCTTTGCTCAGAGTCTTTCAGCT
This sequence comes from Reinhardtius hippoglossoides, assembly GCA_006182925.3. NCBI lineage: Eukaryota > Metazoa > Chordata > Actinopteri > Pleuronectiformes > Pleuronectidae > Reinhardtius > Reinhardtius hippoglossoides. The sequence continues at coordinate 172,830 of CM031680.1, read as the reverse complement.
GCTGACATGTGATTGAAGATCGGTCACGTTTCTGTGGACATGCTGGTTTAGTTACTTGGTGTTTGAAATGCTTTGGATTAGGTGGAAGTGGTTCTAACAAGGTACAGCATGCCCATATTATGACAACTTAATTTAACTGTATATTATATTAATGTGCTGTGTAATGTAAAATGTTGGGGAGTTCCTCACTAACAGAACTACACGCTTCTTACACACGTGTGGATAAAGACACCAGACAGATTATGTGTCACCGCTAATGAAGGTTTATTCTGATCAGATCAAAACAATCTACTGACACTAAATCACTCAACTTTCTCTGTCAGTAGTTCCAGGTGCATTTTAAAATGAATTTCTTCATTTAGTTTTTGATGATGTTCAAGCGCCTTCTACAAGCTTAGAAAAAAAATTGTCCAAAGCCAAACTTCCTTGTGACGCCTACACAGTGATGCACCAGTTCCAATCAACGTATTTGATCACATGATATTTGGTGAATGATGAAACAGGAAGTTGTGTCTTTCAACAGTACATCTGGTTCAATATCGGCAGCGTGGACACGTTTGAGCGGAACCTGGAGACGGCGCAGTACGAGCTCGGCATCGAGGGAGAGAACCGCCTGCCAGTGGTTTATTCCACGGAGAGCGACGGGTGAGCGCTGACATCATCACTTGGCTCCTCTTTGTATGTGCGTGACACTGAAGTTTGTTTTCCCTGTCCAGCACGTTTCTACTAAGCATGCTCCCCACGGTACTCATCATTGGCTTCCTGCTGTTCATGCTGCGGCGGGGTCCGGCAGGGGGGGGGCGTCCAGGCCGGGGGATGGGTGGACTCTTCAGCGTCAGCGAGACGACAGCGAAGATCCTGAAAGATGAGATCGACGTGAAGTTCAAAGACGTGGCGGGCTGCGAGGAGGCGAAGCTTGAGATTATGGAGTTTGTCAACTTCCTGAAGAACCCGAAACAGTACCTGGACCTCGGTGCCAAGATCCCCAAGGTGAGGGGGCGGGGGAATCGATGTGGTGTTGTCATTTTATTAACAGCTGATTGGCTGAAACTTTGAGTTCTTGGTTTTTTTCACTCTTTGTTTATTGTTTTCACAGGGCGCCATCTTGACGGGTCCTCCAGGAACAGGAAAGACTCTTTTGGCCAAAGCGACGGCCGGCGAGGCCAACGTCCCTTTCATTACTGTCAATGGCTCTGAGTTCCTGGAGATGTTTGTGGGCGTCGGTCCAGCGAGGGTGAGGATGATTTAGTGTTTTTATTTAGTTCGATTCAAAGTCCAACATCAATAATGTCACCTGGTCCTCATTCTCATCTACGCAACATGAATCGTCTCCCTCCATCACCGCCATTCTCGTCCACACCCTGGTTACACCCCACATTGATTACTGTAACTCCTTTTTCTGGTCTCCCTCATAGACAGAAACTTCCATTAGTCCAGACTCTGCCGCTGGCCTACTTCCCCCCCCCCCCCCCCCCCCCATTAATCACATCACTCCAGTCCTTTAGCAGCTTCATTGGCTCCCAGTCAAATACCGCATTGTTTTTAAGATTCTGCTCCTGACCCCCCCCCCCCCCCCCAGCCTTCAGCCGCTCTTCCCCCACCTCTGGAACTCCCCCCCCCCCCCCCAGCCTCACCGCTCTGCCCCACCCTGAACTCTCCCCCCATCCTTCATCCTTCAGCCTCTGCCCCACCTCTGGTAACTCCCCCCCCCCCCTCAGCCTTCAGCCGTCTGCCCCACCTCTGGAACTCCCCCCCCCCCTCTCACCTTCAGCCGCTCTGCCCCACCTCTGGAACTCCCCCCCCCCCCCAGACATTCGCAACACTAACTCTCTCTCCATTTTTAAATCACATGTAAAAACTCATCTCTTTAAAAAAGGCTTTTTCAGTTTGATTGTCTTCCTTTTTTTATTCACTGTTCATTTGATTTATTTTATTGATGTTTTTATACATTGTTTATGTTGTTGTGTTTTGACCTTGAGGGCTCTGAAAGGCGCCTATAAATAAAATGTATTATTATAAAGTCAATTTGAAAAGAGAACATGAATCAATAATCAATGAATTCTCAAACAAAGTATACGTTAATAAATCTTTATTGAAAATGAAACCGAAACAAAATGACTCTTTCTCAAAGTGATGCATTATGGGTCTTTGACATGTTGATGTGCTTGATTCGTCAGTTCCTTATTGATAAGAAATCCAAACACAGCTTCATGAGTCTGACAACAGATGGCGAGGAGACGCGTTGACACCACGCAACACTGCACTGACTACAGAGCTTCTCAAATCTGTGATGTCACTTCCTGTTCAGGTGAGGGATCTGTTTGTCATGGCGAGGAAGAACGCCCCCTGCATCCTCTTCATCGATGAGATCGACGCTGTGGGACGAAAACGTGGACGAGGAAACCTTGGAGGACAGAGTGAGCAGGAAAACACTCTGAACCAGCTGCTGGTGGAGATGGATGGTGGGTGAAAAGCATCATGGGAAATACGTGAGGAAACCAGGTCTTACTCTTCTTTTATTTTTCAGGTTTCAACACAGCGACCAATGTGGTGGTTCTGGCAGGAACCAACAGACCCGACATCCTGGACCCGGCTCTGATGAGACCCGGACGCTTCGATAGGCAGATCTACATCGGTGAGAAACTGACTTTCGCTGAGCTCAAAGGTCAAAGAGCCGTTATGATCCGTTTTTAAACCTTTACCAAAATAAAGTAATTTTTGTATTCAACATTTGTATTCCGGAAAATGTATTTAGTTTCATATCTATAATTAAAACGACTCAAGGACAAATCAATATAATAATATTTACCAGACCAGGAAATTCTATGTT
>CM031680.1:0-165000 GCA_006182925.3 Reinhardtius hippoglossoides | reverse complement strand
TTGAGTTCTAGAGCACAATGTCGTTCTCCAGAGAACTGCTCTTTGTAAAAAGTAAGCTCAAATATTCTCTGCCTGTGAACAGCATGTGGTTCTAGATAAGTCATAGAATATGAATACATTGAGAGAATGTTCCTGAGTCTTTTAGAGCCCTCACATGTAACATGGACATGGTCCTAATGTTCTACAGGTTGATGACGACAAACAAGGTTCTCATTCACGTCCTGCACATACTTCTAGGATGTCAAGTGCAATGTGAGAATGTTTCCATTTCAGACAACTGTTTTACAAAGTACTGGAGAACTCTGTTCAGAACCAGATGGAGAACTCTGTTCAGAACCAGATGGAGAACTGTCGCAGGTTCTCAATCAAGAATTTACAACAGCTGTTGACAAACAACCCGTTCTCCGTTGCCCCCCAAGGAAAGAACACTGCTCGTTCAAAGAATGAACTCATTTAAACTTGTGAAAGAATAAAAATGACCTATCATTTATTTATCAATGATTATTGATCCTGGTAATCAGAGGTTCAGGAAGACGTGGAGAACGTCGGTCTTCATCTTCATGACACTGATCCTGCAGAGTTGATCACATATTGATTAGTTGATCAGCTATTGCTTTACACTGTGTGCAGGTGAGTGTTATATGATGTTAAATAATAATCATAATGTAAATGTGTTTTATGTTTAAATAAAGCCAGAAAAGCAATCAGGCTGCAACTCTAATCAATAGTATCAATAATGTGGCAGTTATTAAAAGCTACAGTGCTTTTGTCTGCCACATTTGAGAGTGAGTCATCGCACAAATTCATTAATCAGGAGAATGTAAAAAACTGAATAAAACAAACCATATCCAACATATTGATTGTATTGATCATTAATATTTATGTGATCAGCGTGAAAAATACAGATTTTACTATTTTTCAATTTTCTATAAACCAAAATGATTTAGTTTGATTCAGTTTTGATGATCGATCATGAGGATTACAATATATTGATTATATTTATATTATATTTGTATATTTATTGTATTGATTATATTGATCAAGCTATTAAACAATGAATACATTTTATCGTAAGAATACAATTTATTTTCGAAGCACCTTAAAGGCAGTCACAAACTGCTTTACGCATTAAAAAGAAATGTAATTAAACAATGAAAAATGAATATGAAGATCACACAACATCAGAGCTCAAATATAGAAATGAAACATGCTATAGATGAGAAAAGAATCAAAACAAGATAACACATTAAAAGATGAAAATAGTTGAGCGAAGGCGACGAGTTGGATCTGGTCGCTGAGGTGGATCCTCAGGATCTGGTCGCTGAGGTGGATCCTCAGGATCTGGTCGCTGAGGTGGATCCTCAGGATCTGGTCGCTGAGGTGGATCCTCAGGATCTGGTCGCTGAGGTGGATCCTCAGGATCTGGTCGCTGAGGTGGATCCTCAGGATCTGGTCGCTGAGGTGGATCCGCAGGATCTGGTCGCTGAGGTGGATCCTCAGGATCTGGTCGCTGAGGTGGATCCTGAGGATCTGGTCGCTGAGGTGGATCCGCAGGATCTGGTCGCTGAGGTGGATCCTCAGGATCTGGTCGCTGAGGTGGATCCTCAGGATCTGGTCGCTGAGGTGGATCCTCAGGATCTGGTCGCTGAGGTGGATCCTCAGGATCTGGTCGCTGAGGTGGATCCGCAGGATCTGGTCGCTGAGGTGGATCCTCAGGATCTGGTCGCTGAGGTGGATCCTCAGGATCTGGTCGCTGAGGTGGATCCTCAGGATCTGGTCGCTGAGGTGGATCCGCAGGATCTGGTCGCTGAGGTGGATCCGCAGGATCTGGTCGCTGAGGTGGATCCGCAGGATCTGGTCGCTGAGGTGGATCCGCAGGATCTGGTCGCTGAGGTGGATCCTCAGGATCTGGTATCTGAGGTGGATCCTCAGGATCTGGTATCTGAGGTGGATCCGCAGGATCTGGTCGCTGAGGTGGATCCTCAGGATCTGGTCGCTGAGGTGGATCCGCAGGATCTGGTCGCTGAGGTGGATCCTCAGGATCTGGTCGCTGAGGTGGATCCTCAGGATCTGGTCGCTGAGGTGGATCCTCAGGATCTGGTCGCTGAGGTGGATCCTCAGGATCTGGTCGCTGAGGTGGATCCATGAAATGGGTTAATAAGAAAAGACAAACTATTATATATTATTGTTTTTTCAGTTAATACATTTTGATTGAATTCTTAACTTTTATGTTTTACATTTAAATGTATTTTCATTTAATATTCGTGTAAATTAATTAATTTGTTTATGTTGATTGACTGATCCCAACAGAACAAGACGGGCCTTTTACTTTGAAGGCCGCTTCCAAAGGAAGTGACGATTGTGACCGCGGTGTTTCCGCTGCTCAAACCGTCTCGAGCTCAGAATCGATTATTGATCGGGATCGAAGTTCGGGGCCGAATGGCGCGGCGGCGGCTTCTGCGGGACGGAAATAAACATCAGCTGTGCGGAGAAGCTAATGCTAAGCTACTGATAACCGGAGGAAGACGGAAGTAGTTTGTTCAAACACAAAACAGATCTGATGCTAATCGATGATCGCAGAAGACACAGAGGAGATGCTAAGCTAACAGCACACACGGTTCTGTTAGCTGGTGCTAAGCTAACAGCACACACGGTTCTGTTAGCTGGTGCTAAGCTAACAGAACACACGGTTCTGTTAGCTGGTGCTAAGGGGTCTGTGATGATCGGTACATGGAGATGACGTCACAGAACCGAGATCTGACGTCACACAGACCCGGCCGTTACTGTAGAGAAGTACTAAGTTACTGAAGGAAAGTACTCAGTTACTGTAGTGAAGTACTAAGTTACTGAAGAAAAGTACTCAGTTACTGTAGTGAAGTACTCAGTGTTGGGGGGGGGGGGGCAACTCTCATCATGGAGAATGGACAGAGCTCCACAAAGCTGGGCCTGCCACCGCTCACCCTGAACCAGCAGGAGGCGCTGCAGAAGGTAACTGGATCCACATATACAGTCAGTGATCATCTGTATATACAGTCAGTGATCATCTGTATATACACTCACTGATCATCTTTATATACAGTCACTGATCATCTATATATACAGTCACTGATCCTCTTTATATACAGTCACTGATCCTCTTTATATACACTCACTGATCCTCTTTATACAGTCACTGATCTCTTTAATACAGTCATGATCTCTTTATATACAGTCACTGATCATCTTATATACAGTCACTGATCGTCTTTATATACAGTCACTGATCATCTTTTATACAGTCACTGATCATCTCTATATACAGTCACTGATCTCTTTATATACAGTCACTGATCCTCTTTAATACAGTCACTGATCCTCTTTATATACAGTCACTGATCGTCTTTATATACAGTCACTGATCTCTTTATATACAGTCACTGATCCTTTATATACACTCACTGATCCTCTTTATTTTTTTTTTTTTTTTTTTTTTTTTTTTTTTTTTTTTTTTTTTTTTTTTTTTTTTTTTTTTTTTTTTTTTTTTTTTTTTTTAAAAAAAAAAAAAAAAAAAAAAAAAAAAAAAAAAAAAAAAAAAAAAAAAAAAAAAAAAATACAGTCATGATCTCTTTATATACAGTCACTGATCATCTTTATATACGTCATGAGTCTTTATATACAGTCACTGATCTCTTTATATACAGTCACTGATCCTCTTATATACAGTCACTGATTCTGTATATACAGTCACTGATGCTCTTTATATACAGTCACTGATCCTCTTTATATACAGTCACTCATGGTCTTTATATACAGTCACTGATGGTCTTTATATACAGTCACTGATCATCTTTATATACAGTCACTGATGTCTTATATACAGTCACTGATCATCTTTATATACAGTCACTGATCCTCTTTATATACAGTCACTCATGAGTCTTTATATACAGTCACTGATGGTCTTTATATACAGTCACTGATCTCTTTATATACGTCACTGATCGTCTTTATATACAGTCACTGATCATCTTTATATACAGTCACTGATCATCTTTATATACAGTCACTGATCATCTTTATATACAGTCACTGATCATCTTTATATACAGTCACTGATCCTCTTTATACAGTCACTGATCATCTTTATATACAGTCACTGATCTCTTTATATACAGTCACTGATCCTCTTTATATACAGTCACTGATGGTCTTTATATACAGTCACTGATGGTCTTTATATACAGTCACTCATGGTCTTTATATACAGTCACTGATCCTCTTTATATACAGTCACTGATCATCTTTATATACAGTCACTGATGGTCTTTATATACAGTCACTGATCTCTTTATATACAGTCACTGATCCTCTTTATATACAGTCACTGATCCTCTTTATATACAGTCACTGATCCTCTTTATATACAGTCACTCATGGTCTTTATATACAGTCACTGATCCTCTTTATATACAGTCAGTGATCATCTTTATATACAGTCACTGATCTTCTTTATATACAGTCACTGATGGTCTTTATATACAGTCACTGATCTCTTTATATACAGTCACTGATCCTCTTTATATACAGTCACTCATGGCTTATATACAGTCACTGATGGTCTTTATATACAGTCACTGATCATCTTTATATACAGTCACTGATCCTCTTTATATACAGTCACTGATCATCTTTATATACAGTCACTGATCCTCTTTATATACAGTCACTGATCATCTTTATATACAGTCACTGATCCTCTTTATATACAGTCACTGATCATCTTTATATACAGTCACTGATCCTCTTTATATACAGTCACTCATGGTCTTTATATACAGTCACTGATCCTCTTTATATACAGTCACTGATCATCTTTATATACAGTCACTGATGGTCTTTATATACAGTCACTGATCATCTTTATATACAGTCACTGATCCTCTTTATATACAGTCACTGATCCTCTTTATATACAGTCACTGATCCTCTTTATATACAGTCACTCATGGTCTTTATATACAGTCACTGATCATCTTTATATACAGTCACTGATGGTCTTTATATACAGTCACTGATCATCTTTATATACAGTCACTGATCCTCTTTATATACAGTCACTGATCCTCTTTATATACAGTCACTGATCCTCTTTATATACAGTCACTGATCCTCTTTATATACAGTCACTGATCATCTTTATATACAGTCACTGATCCTCTTTATATACAGTCACTGATCATCTTTATATACAGTCACTGATGGTCTTTATATACAGTCACTGATGGTCTTTATATACAGTCACTGATGGTCTTTATATACAGTCACTGATCTATACCTGTTTATAATCTCTGCAGGCTAAGAAGTATGCGATGGAGCAGAGTATTAAAAGTGTTCTTGTGAAGCAGACTGTGGCTCAGCAGCAGCAGCAGCAGCTCACCAGCCTCCAGGTAGAAACAGAAAACACTTTATTATCTACGGTTGTCAGAGATTTGTCTCCATGTGCAGAAATTTCTGTAAAAGGTTAAAAGTTAAAAAAATCTGCACCAGCTGAAGCAGAAGAAATTACGTACATTTTGATGTTCACCACCACATAAATTAAACTTTTGAATCGACAGTTGATTTGAATGAAAAGTGGAACATGAAAGAGAAAAACAACCTGAATGAATATTTCCCCTCCTCTTCTCTCAGATGGCGTCTCTGCCGATGGGTCTCGGAGACGCTCTCGGAGACGCTCTCGGAGACGCTCTCTCTCCTCTGCAGTCAGTAAGTCAACTCTCTGTTGAACTTTGTCCTCTTTGTGTCTTTGAATCAGCTGATGTTGGCGGTCGTCTGTGTTCAGGTGGCGGCTCAGCGTCAGAGAGCTCTGGCCATCATGTGTCGAGTTTACGTGGGCTCCATTTACTACGAGCTGGGGGAGGACACCATCAGACAGGCCTTTGCTCCGTTTGGACCAATCAAAAGTATCGACATGTCATGGGACTCAGTCACCATGAAACACAAGGTCACACGTCAGCGAACACAGCTCGTCCAATAATCTCACACTTTTGTTCCACTTTTTTCAGCTCAGGGAGGAAATGCTATGTTTAGAACCCGGGCAGAAACAAGATGGTTCCTCGTGTTTGATCGTTCTGAACATCTGAGGTGTGAAAAGTGTTAACAATCATCACATGGCGTCTCTCAGCTAGAACCAGTGAACCATAGCCTGATACAGAGAGTTGCATTATGGGTTGTTGAGTGTTTATAGTGGGTGTATCAGAGTCAGCGGGGTCAGCTGATTGGTCCGTGTTGAGTCTCTGTCTTCTTCTCCGCAGGGTTTCGCCTTTGTGGAGTACGAGATGCCAGAGGCGGCACAACTAGCTCTGGAACAGATGAACTCTGTCGTATTAGGAGGAAGAAACATCAAGGTGAGTCTACAACTGATGGGTCCGTCAGTACTGGTCAGTACTGTACAGTACAGTACTGACACCGTCAGTACAAGGCAAGTTAATTTATATAGCACATTTCAGACACTTTCTTAACCAAATTCGACTATTAAGAATTAACTTTACAATATCAACAACCTTTCCACTGTCACTGTGACAACTAATATTTTTTATACAGTATAATATATATATATATATATATATAAAGGATAATTTGGACTTGTCAAAACAATATCTTTGTTTCTGTTTTATACTCAAAGATCAATTTTCAACATCTGTAATATCAAAGTAAGTTCAAACTACTTTTGTCATAATTCTGACAGGTCCAAACTTAATTTCAGGTATCTTGACCAAAGAATCCTCCCCAGTCGGTCCAGTCGTGTTTTATGGTCAACAGTATTTGTAGGAGCCATAAATAAGTTCAAGAAGGATTTTATCCTTATTATTTTGGTTATGATATTAGATGTAGTGGGTTTGTATTTTGGGAGTATTATGTTATTTATTGTTTACTTGTGATCATATGACTTTGGCAGGAAATGGGTCATAAGGATAGGGGCGGGGGTTATAGTTTATATAAGCCCTTGAGTAGGGACGCTGTATTGCAAAGACTTTGCTATGCAACCTGCTATTTTCCGTTTGATTGATGCATGGTCCAATAAGTTCATCTTCTTTTTCTTTCATAAAAGTTTAAATGCATTTTTACAGATTGCAGTGATTTTTGGATCATTCAAATGATTAGGCCCTACATCCGCCTCCCAGCGACACGGTTTTGTTTTCACGAAGTCGCCACAGTATTGAATGTGGCACTGAGATCCAGCAGAAGTAAAACAGACCGTTCTCCATTATCGGTATTTCGATAAATATAATTAAAAACCTTCATGAGAGGTTTGTTGTGGTCGAAATCCAGGAATCAAAACAATTATTTTGTGCCAAGGTGTTGAACTGATGTAGAACAGCTTTTTCTTAGATTTTGCCCCAACACGGGGTTTGGATATGGGTCATTTTCTATTACTGAGGTATCTGAATTATTCTTTTTTAAAAGAGGTTTCATCATAGCTGTTTTCAGTGTTTTAAAGAAATGGCCTGAGAAAAATATTATTTTTGAAGAGGTTGAATCCCTGCAATTCAACAAAAAAAAAGTTAACTTGTGGGAGGAACTTGAATGTTATACTATCTCCTCCTGGGTGTTATGGCTGATGAGATCAAATTGTGTCATGCAGATATTGTTTTTAGGGGGATGCATGTACAGTACAGGCAGTCCTCAGGTGTTGTTCCCTCTGCCTCGTCTTGCAGGTTGGGAGGCCCAGTAACATCGGTCAGGCTCAGCCAATCATTGACCAGCTGGCAGAGGAGGCTCGAGCCTTTAACAGAATTTACATTGCGTCCGTTCACCCCGACCTCTCTGACGATGACATCAAGAGTGTGTTTGAAGCCTTTGGGAAGATCAAGTCTTGCATGTTGGCCCGAGAGCCAACTACAGGGCGGCACAAAGGCTACGGCTTCATCGGTGAGCACATGATGATCACATAATAATTCGCCATCCGTTAACCACGGGACGAATCAGGCAAGCATTTCGCAGACCAATCGGGTCAGGGGTAGGGTAGGGTAACCCTAACCCTGATGTGGAGACGATCAGTTCTCTGATTTAACAGTTTATTACTTTTGAAACAAGTCAATGAACTTCAATTAAACTGAGATTTTCTCATTTGACTATTTGCTCGGTCAAAACGTGAAAAATTATATTTTTACCAAATGCCTGTTCTTGTGAGCAGAAACAAATTATGGATTAATTAGTTCATCAATGGAAAAGGAATCGTCATTTTTTACCATCTTGTTGCAGCTTCTCAGATATGAATATGTCTTTGTCTTCTCATACCAATTGTTGTTAGACCACATCTGACGTGGAAGATGAGTTTCATTGATTTCATCAACCAATTGTTTATTTACTTGTCAAGAAAAAAGTTTCATTCATAAATAATTGGGGGGGTTAGGGTTAGGGGGTCAAATAATTGTCTGTTGTGATGCCAGAGAAAAAAACGGGAGCCTTTTAAACTTCAGGTCAAAGTTCATTGGAGTAGACGACTCTGTCAGTTACAGAAATCAACAGTCAGCAGTTTATGGGTCTTCAGTCTTGTTCTTTATGGTTGTTGTTGTTTCGGTCTCAGAGTACGACAAGGCTCAGTCATCTCAGGACGCTGTGGCCTCCATGAACCTTTTTGACCTGGGGGGTCAGTACCTGCGAGTCGGGAAGGCTGTGACTCCGCCCATGCCCCTCCTCACACCGACACCCCCTGGAGGACTCCCTGCTGCAGCTGCCGTGGCTGCTGCTGCTGCCACCGCTAAAATCACTGCTCAGGTAAGTCATGAAGCTCTGCCTCTCAATCAGAGAAGAAAACCAACCAAAGCTAATTATTATTTTTCAAGATCACATCAACAGTGGGGGGGTCAGCTGAATTCCTAGGCCTTTTTGGCTTGTTTGTTCACTTTGGGGAGATCATGAAGAAGGACTTTCGGTTCCAGTTTTGGCCTCAAGAAAGAACTTGCAAGCTGTTTGACAACTCAGGAAGGGAAGCAAGGCTTGGCCAGACTGTTCAGTCAGGGAGGAGAGCTACTGACCTGGATTTGGGACATTGTCCAATGATAGAAACAGGAGCTCCTGAACCCATCCTTCACATGGTTCTCATTTTAAAATGGGGGAAGGGAGAGTGTGCTCCAATTCTTTGGGAATCACACTGCTCAGCTTCCCTGGGAAATCAATTCCAGGGTCCTGGAAAGGAGGCTCCATCTGCTTGTCAGACCTTGGATTCACCTGGGGGACGCTGTGGGGGGTACTGCAGGAGTCCTTTGGGTCCATTGCTACTGGCCACGTGATACTGCTATAACCAAAGTGAGAGCTGTGTCCAAGTCCTTGGCACAAAGTCTAACACAGTCCCTGTGGGTGTTGGACTTTGCCAGGGATACCCCTTTTCACCAATACCGTTACAACCTAACCCAGAACTCCCTGCAGGGATCATACATCCTATCTGACCAAGAAAACCTCGGGATCCACCAGCAGGAGCCGGAAAGTGTTGCTGAGGAGAAGAACATCTGGAACACCTTCTGACTGGTTAACCTGCTGTGGCCAGACCTCAGAGAAGTGGAGGGAAATGGATGGATGATTTATTTAAACCACAATATCAGGGAGCTGATGCAGAGTGGTTTACTGTGACCTCCTGATTTAAAGAATTACAGTCGTCCAGTTTATAAGTAACGAATACACAAACTAATAATTCACCTTCCCATTGAGACCGGATGTTTCTGATTTTCATAATAAAGCTCAGGTGGAAGAAGACTGTCCTGGAACACAGAACAGGTTCCTCACAGTAGAGAACACAGAATAGTTACAGGCTGCAGATGAAAAAGGACATTTCTACAGTATTTGATATAATTTCTTTCATGTTTTATGCTCCATGCAGACATCGACTTGTATATTAGGGCTGGGCGATTAATTGAATTTCAATTATGATTATGGCTTCCAACAATTATGAAAACAAAGTTATCGAGATTAAACGATTATTATCCCGAGTCTGTCTGTTGTTCGCACAACAATGTGAGGTTTCTGGTAACGACTGAACGTCCGAGGAGTCACTGAACCGAGCCGCTCGCTCAGTGTCGACACTCAAATCTGTTCACTTGGCGCCAAAATGATTTATTTTTCCTTAAAGTTCAATAAGTGTTTGATGTTTCCAAAGACAATTCTCATGTTAAATAATCGTGATTATGATTTTTGCCATAATCGAGCAGCCCTATCGTATATATTTGTTTTATAAATATTTGTCCGTAGTAGTGAGTATACTCTGTTCTGTGGTGCGTTCAGGAGACAGTGGGAACATCGGTTCTTGGAGCTCTGGCTGGACCGGCGCTCCTCTCTCAACCGCTTGGAGGACTTCCTCAGGCTGTCATGGCCGCCCAGGCTCCAGGTGTCATCACGGGTAGGAGCATCTACAACGCCATCCACATGCAACCCCCCCCCCTTGTTACCAAGATGTCCTGCTGTCCAATCACATTAAAGCTTTCCTGACTAAAGTCTTGTCATGCAGCCAATCACAGTCTTGAATCTGATAATACACTGCTCAAAAAACTAAGGGACACTTAAATCACACATCAAATCTTAATGAATGATTCAAGTTGAAAATCTTATCTGATGAAGATTGTATAATTAGTTGAGAACCAAATGTCGTAACAACGATCGATGGAAACTAAAACCATCAACCCACTGAGGACTGGATTCCAAACCACCCTGAACGTCCCAGTAACAAACTGAAACCACAGGCTGATCCAACTGGTGTGAATTCATCAAGTCATCATGTGACTCAGTGGGTGTGGCCTCCTCCTGCCTGTTCTCCTGACAGCGTCTGGACATGATGCTCCTGAGGAGCCGCAGGATGGAGTCCTGGGGGTTCTCCTCCCAGACCTGGACCATCACCTCCTGGACCTGGATCATCACCTCCTGGACTGTGGACGGACTTGGTGGCGTTGGATGCACCGACACATGACGTCCAATAGGTGCTCAACTGGATTTAGGTCAGAGGAACATGAGGGTCAGTCAATGCACCAGGAGGAACCCAGGGTCCACTGCACCAGGAGGAACCCAGGGTCCACTGCACCAGGAGGAACCCAGGGTCCACCGCACCAGGAGGAACCCAGGGTCCACCGCACCAGGAGGAACCCAGGGTCCACCGCACCAGGAGGAACCCAGGGCCCACCGCACCAGGAGGAACCCAGGGTCCACCGCACCAGGAGGAACCCAGGGTCCACCGCACCAGGAGGAACCCAGGGTCCACCGCACCAGGAGGAACCCAGGGTCCACCGCACCAGGAGGAACCCAGGGCCCACCGCACCAGGAGGAACCCAGGGCCCACCGCACCAGGAGGAACCCAGGGTCCACCGCACCAGGAGGAACCCAGGGTCCACCGCACCAGGAGGAACCCAGGGTCCACCGCACCAGGAGGAACCCAGGGCCCACCGCACCAGGAGGAACCCAGGGCCCACCGGACCAGGAGGAACCCAGGGTCCACCGCACCAGGAGGAACCCATGGCCCACTGCACCAGGAGGAACCCAGGGGCCACTGCACCAGGAGGAACCCAGGGTCCACCAGGAGGAACTCAGGGGCCACTGCACCAGGAGGAACCCAGGGTCCACCAGGAGGAACTCCGGGTCCTCTGCACCAGGAGGAACCCATGGCCCACTGCACCAGGAGGAACCCAGGGTCCACCAGGAGGAACCCAGGGGCCACTGGACCAGGAGGAACCCAGGGGCCACTGCACCAGGAGGAACCCAGGGTCCACTGGACCAGGAGGAACCCATGGCCCACTGCACCAGGAGGAACCCAGGGTCCACCAGGAGGAACCCAGGGTCCACTGCACCAGGAGGAACCCAGGGGCCACTGCACCAGGAGGAACCCAGGGGCCACTGCACCAGGAGGAACCCAGGGGCCACTGCACCAGGAGGAACCCAGGGGCCACTGCACCAGGAGGAACCCAGGGTCCACTGGACCAGGAGGAACCCAGGGGCCACCAGGAGGAACCCAGGGGCCACCAGGAGGAACTCAGGGGCCACTGCACCAGGAGGAACCCAGGGGCCACTGCACCAGGAGGAACTCAGGGACCACTGCACCAAGAGGAACCCAGGGCCCACTGCACCAGGAGGAACCCAGGGTCCACTGCACCAGGAGGAACTCAGGGTCCTCTGCACCAGGAGGAACTCAGGGTCCTCTGCACCAGGAGGAACTCAGGGTCCTCTGCACCAGGAGGAACTCAGGGGCCACTGCACCAGGAGGAACTCAGGGGCCACTGCACCAGGAGGAACCCATGGGCCACTGCACCAGGAGGAACCCATGGCCCACTGCACCAGGAGGAACCCAGGGTCCACTGCACCAGGAGGAACTCAGGGTCCTCTGCACCAGGAGGAACTCAGGGGCCACTGCACCAGGAGGAACTCAGGGGCCACTGCACCAGGAGGAACCCATGGGCCACTGCACCAGGAGGAACCCATGGCCCACCAGGAGGAACCCATGGCCCACTGCACCAGGAGGAACCCAGGGTCCACTGCACCAGGAGGAACTCAGGGGCCACTGCACCAGGAGGAACTCAGGGGCCACTGCACCAGGAGGAACTCAGGAGCCACTGCACCAAGAGGAACCCAGGGGCCACTGCACCAGGAGGAACCCAGGGTCCACTGCACCAGGAGGAACTCAGGGCCACTGCACCAGGAGGAACTCAGGGGCCACCGCACCAGGAGGAACTCAGGAGCCACTGCACCAAGAGGAACCCAGGGGCCACTGCACCAAGAGGAACCCAGGGGCCACTGCACCAGGAGGAACCCAGGGGCCACCAGGAGGAACCCAGGGGCCACTGCACCAGGAGGAACCCGGGGGCTTCACGTTCTCCACGACGTCTCCAGACTCGTTCACACCTGTCACATGTGCTCAGTGTGAACCTGCTCTCCTCTGAGGAGAACGAGGCTCCAGTGGTGGACCTGCTGGTCCTGGTGTTCTCTGGTGAATGGAGCTGTGAGCTCAGGTCCCACTAGAGGACGTCGGCCTCCTCATGGAGTGTGTTTCTGACAGTTTGGTTAGAAACACACCAGTAGCCTGATGGAGGTCATTTTGTAGAGCAGTGCTCCTCATGTTCCTCCTTCACAAAGAAGCAGATACCTGCTGCTGGGTTGATGCTCTTCTACGGTCTCCTGGTGTCTCCTGGTGTCTCCTCCAGGCTCTGGAGACTGTGCTGGCAGACACAAACCTTCTTGTGACCACAGGTATGGATGTGTCCTCCTGGAGGAGCTGGACTACCTGTGCAGCCTGATGGAGCTGCAGGTAGCTCCTCATGCTACCAGCAGTGAGGAGGAGCTGGACTACCTGTGCAGCCTGATGGAGCTGCAGGTAGCTCCTCGTGCTGCCAGCAGTGAGGAGGAGCTGGACTACCTGTGCAGCCTGATGGAGCTGCAGGTAGCTCCTCGTGCTACCAGCAGTGAGGAGGAGCTGGACTACCTGTGCAGCCTGATGGAGGTGCAGGTAGCTCCTCGTGCTGCCAGCAGTGAGGAGGAGCAGGACTACCTGTGCAGCCTGATGGAGCTGCAGGTAGCTCCTCGTGCTGCCAGCAGTGAGGAGGAGCTGGACTACCTGTGCAGCCTGATGGAGCTGCAGGTAGCTCCTCGTGCTGCCAGCAGTGAGGAGGAGCTGGACTACCTGTGCAGCCTGGTGGAGCTGCAGGTAGCTCCTCGTGCTGCCAGCAGTGAGGAGGAGCTGGACTACCTGTGCAGCCTGATGGAGCTGCAGGTAGCTCCTCGTGCTACCAGCAGTGAGGAGGAACTGGACTACCTGTGCAGCCTGATGGAGCTGCAGGTAGCTCCTCGTGCTGCCAGCAGTGAGGAGGAGCTGGACTACCTGTGCAGCCTGATGGAGCTGCAGGTAGCTCCTCGTGCTGCCAGCAGTGAGGAGGAACTGGACTACCTGTGCAGCCTGATGGAGCTGCAGGTAGCTCCTCGTGCTACCAGCAGTGAGGAGGAGCAGGACTACCTGTGCAGCCTGATGGAGCTGCAGGTAGCTCCTCGTGCTACCAGCAGTGAGGAGGAGCAGGACTACCTGTGCAGCCTGATGGAGCTGCGGGTAGCTCCTCGTGCTGCCAGCAGTGAGGAGGAGCAGGACTACCTGTGCAGCCTGATGGAGCTGCGGTAGCTCCTCGTGCTGCCAGCAGTGAGGAGGAGCAGGACTACCTGTGCAGCCTGATGGAGGTGCAGGTAGCTCCTCATGCTGCCAGCAGTGAGGAGGAGCAGGACTACCTGTGCAGCCTGATGGAGCTGCGGGTAGCTCCTCATGCTGCCAGCAGTGAGGAGGAGCAGGACTACCTGTGCAGCCTGATGGAGGTGCAGGTAGCTCCTCATGCTGCCAGCAGTGAGGAGGAGCAGGACTACCTGTGCAGCCTGATGGAGCTGCAGGTAGCTCCTCGTGCTGCCAGCAGTGAGGAGGAACTGGACTACCTGTGCAGCCTGATGGAGCTGCAGGTAGCTCCTCGTGCTACCAGCAGTGAGGAGGAGCTGGACTACCTGTGCAGCCTGATGGAGCTGCAGGTAGCTCCTCATGCTGCCAGCAGTGAGGAGGAGCAGGACTACCTGTGCAGCCTGATGGAGCTGCAGGTAGCTCCTCATGCTGCCAGCAGTGAGGAGGAGCAGGACCCAGAACTAGAAGGAGTCAGGAAGGATCAGCAGAGAGCAGCTGTCTGTGGACACCACATGAGAAACATTCCCAGTTTGGGGCTCGTCTTGCTTCTGCCTCCATTTCACCTGTTGTTAGAGAAACTGGTTCACAACCACTGGTTCTTCTAACGGACACTTTGATCTCTGGAGTTGAACTTTACACTGGGAACATTACGGTTCCCTCACTTTACTGAGCTGTGTAGTTTATCCCTGCATCACATGTCGAGGTACATCCTGTCAGTCCCTCCCACAGCGGTTTACCCCCCGATGACGCAGTTCATTGGCTGTTCTGTCGTCACCAGAACGCCACTTTAAATAGTTTTCATAGAATTTTCCTATCGTATTTTCAAATCACTTATTTTGTTTTCCACCTGTATTTTTAGTGGCTGAGATGAAAATATCTTTAAATAAATAAGTAAATATGTTGGTTTTTGTCTGATTTTGGTCAGAAATGTATCTATTTCTACTTTTATTGTCATTTTTGTTCTTTTTCTTGTGTTAGATTCTTTATTTGCGTGAACAAAACAATAACTTGTAAAATACAAAAAATATTTTTATATACAGTTAAAAAAACCTGTTTGATTCCCTGTTTGATGTGTTGAAATGACTTGTATGAACAGTAGATACATCAGAATAAGTTAAACTGTACAAAGATAAAAACGTACCAACAGCAGCAGTTAACAATAAGCTCCGAGTACCAACCAGTCAGTGACCGTTTGATTGGCCCGCGATCCTGACGAGTCATGAAGGAAAACGACTCCAGACAGGAAGTAGCTTGTTCCTGTTGTTGTTGTGTTGCTTCGTCTGAAGCAACACAACAACAGGAAGTAGCTTGTTGTGTTGCTTCGTCCCTCTGTTTTTTCTCCTCCCCCCCCCCCCCCTTCCTCGACCCCCAACATTTGCACCGACAGTGACCTCTTAACCCCTCCCCTTTGCTGCACAGTGACCAACCAAGTGAAGAGGACTGTTTCTAGCCCCTCCCTTTAAACATAGCCCCTCATTCCTATTGGCCAGTGGGTCTCAGATCCTGTGTGATTTGTGGAGTTTCAGTTATGTCAACACACATTCATGAGCAATTTTGGTGGGTGGGGGGAATATATTTGGTTTCATTCGGTGGGTTTGTTGATCCTCACTGCTCCTGAAATTATATCTGCACCAACAGTAAGTATGAGTTTCCAAACGGTGACTAGAAGAGAATCCTTCAGCAGCTGAAGGTTAACACTGAAGTCTGTGGGTGCACTTGTTTACAGCTGCTTGATGGGTGGTGACCTAGTGCAGGCGGGTGGAGTTGACACCTGCTTTTACTGCTGATAGAAAATGAAAGCTTAAAATCAGTCTGCATTTCCGTATTAATTCCACTCGTTTGAGTTGGGCGGTACAGTCATGGTAAACCAGTAGACCCAGTGTATATTGTGGTTGGTGGAAGAGGCCGGAGGCCAGTTCCATTCCGGTGGAGAAGCTACCAACCAGTACAAGGTTCTCCTCCTGTGGAATGGGGCGACACCACCCTTTTGACCATCCTGTGCTTCCTGCTTCGTGTCTGTTTCAGGGGTGACCCCAGCTCGACCTGGCCTGCCTCAGGTGGCTCTGGTGAACCCGGTGCTGGCCACACCCCTGACACTAGAAGCCTCTTTTGAGGAGAGGAAAGAGGAGGAGGAGGAGGAGGAGTGTCGGCAAGAGGCGCAACAGGAGGGAGTCACGGAGCCACTCAGCGAGCAGGAGCACATGAGCATCAGCGGCAGCAACGCAAGACACATGGTGCTGAGGAAACCGCTCCGCAAGCAGGAGGTACTGGTTCTCATCTAGACTTTTAACGTGTTGATCTTGACTCTGGGACGTGTGGATTTTTTCTGACGTTAAAAAATGAAACTCAAACTTTTATTTGTAACTTTATTGAAAACGAATTATTTGAACAAACAACAAAATGTAGATTCTAAAAGCGTCTCTCCTCCGTCAGTCGACCGTGATGGTCCTGAGGAACATGGTCGGGCCTGACGACATCGACGATGACCTGGAGGGCGAGGTCACTGAGGAGTGTGGGAAGTTTGGGCAGGTGAAGCGCGTCATCATCTACCAGGAGCGCCAGGGCGAGGAGGACGATGCCGAGGTTATTGTTAAGATCTTTGTTATGTTTTCGGACGCAGCCGAGATGAATGGAGCCATCCAGGCGCTGAACCACCGCTGGTTCGGAGGACGCAAGGTGGTGGCAGAGGTATACGACCAGGAACGATTCGAGAACAGTGACCTGTCAGCGTAGAACACGTGTAAACATGTACAAACTCAGTGTAGTTTAGATGCCTCTCTTACCTGTCAGAGTTTTTATTGGTGTTTGTCTCCAGAAAAGTTTGAACCTAAAGGATCATTCTGCTGGTTTCAACTTTAAATCACAAATAATCCCCTGCTGATGATCAACTGATCTTTAGGTCTGGACTTGTCGTGTTCCTGTGTCACATTATAGTTCTTAATCTTGACATGTTGTAAATGACTAATGACTCATCCAATCACCACACAGTCTCTCAAACCATCAATGATTCAGGGATCAGTCCCAGTAACTGCATCAGGTGTTTGACTCCTGGTTGGACAAAGGAAAACAAAGACGTTTGAAGACGTCCTCGTGGACCTGGTTAACTATGTGTTGATGTGTGGGACAACGGATGGTAAATAATTGTGTAAATGCTGTTGCTGCAGCAAATGGTTTCACTTGGTCCTGGTCCCACCCACAGGTCCAGCTGAGACAGCTCTGAAAGAGATTGGAGCTGAAACATGAAACCAGATAGATAGATAGATAGATAGATAGATAGATAGATGGATAGATAGATGGATACTTTATTAATCCCGAGGGAAATTTGGATCATCCAGTAGCTTATACGACAGGTAACAATTAAACACCACACTGACAAACATACATAAATCACATACGGAGAATATATATATACAAATACAGGAATGGGATGCAATAATGTGATTGTGTCAGTGTCCAATAGGGAAGTGTTCTTGTGCTGCTGGAGTTGAAAAGTACAATAAAATATATATATATATATATATATATAAAAACAACTAAAATATATAAAATATATACATATTTAGATATATAAATATATAAGAATACGTAGTGGTAAAGTCCGTGCATGGGGTAAAGCCAGTAAAGGGATGGACAATATAATAATGAGAAGAGTAGAGAAGGGAGGACTGAGGTAGACTCATGCAGGGAAGATCATTCAGGATCCAGCCGTGGTTCAGATGTTAAGATTCTTTCAGAAACGTGGATGTTCCTGAACACGTCATCAGTCAAACTCAGACCGACTTCCCTCTGTCCACATGGGGTTAGGTTCCTGTTGAAGTCGGGCTGGTGTCGGAGTTGAGAAATGAAATGAAGTTTGTTCACGTGTCCGATGAGTCAAACAATCAAATATGTCAATAAAACTTTTTTACGTCAAGCGCTGTTTTATTAATTTAATGCTGATGTTTGATTGGTTGCCATTTTTAATATAATTATGAATTCTATATTTTAATTATCAGTGTTAAAATAATCCTCAGACAAAACATTTAAGATTTTAAAACAAATTTCTGAATGTGAAAACTTCAAACGAATTTGATAAATATTTTCCTACAGTACAATTATTACATCACTAAATTGATCAATATACATCGGTGAGAACATGATGGCCAATAATATAGATCAAATTATTACGAAAGGAAATCAATATAAATCAAAATGCTAAAAGTTGCATTTGTTTTTATGACTTTATAAAGATTTGAGTAAAACAGGAGATAACATTTTTGAATAAAAAATAACTGGTTTACTATATAACTATCAAATGACTCACAGCTTATACAAGTCATTTCTTCTGTTTTGTTGAGTCACCGCGCTTGTTCATAATTTAAACCATAAATGTAAATTACCTTTATGTGTAATGAAGTGAATAGAATCAAACAAAAACTTTTTATATCTGCAGAACTTCATCAAGAACAAACCAAAATGATCCAAATGATCAAATTTATGATAGAACCCATCATCCTCCATTAAATTAAAATCGATTAAATCTGAAGTGGAACATGTTTTGAAGAAGACTGATAACTAACTATACGCAGCTCAGTAAAGTGAGGGAACCGTAATGTTCCCAGTGTAAAGTTCAACTCCAGAGATCAAAGTGTCCGTTAGAAGAACCAGTGGTTGGGAACCAGTTTCTCTAACAACAGGTGAAATGGAGGCAGAAGCAAGACGAGCCCCGAACTGGGAATGTTTCTCATGTGGTGTCCACAGACAGCTGCTCTCTGCTGATCCTTCCTGACTCCTTCTAGTTCTGGGTTCTGCTCCTCCTCACTGCTGGCAGCACGAGGAGCTACCTGCAGCAGCTCCATCGAGCTGCACAGGTAGTCCAGCTCCTCCTCACTGCTGGTCAGTCACGAGGAGCTACCTGCAGCTCCATCAGGCTGCACAGGTAGTCCAGCTCCTCCTCACTGCTGGCAGCAGAGGAGCTACCTGCAGCTCCATCAGGCTGCCAGGTAGTCCAGCTCCTCCTCACTGCTGGTAGCACGAGGAGCTACCTGCAGCTCCATCAGGCTGCAGGTAGTCCAGTCCTCCTCACTGCTGGCAGCACGAGGAGCTACCTGCACTCCATCAGGCTGCACGGTAGTCCAGTCCTCCTCACTGCTGGCAGCACGAGGAGCTACCTGCAGCTCCATCAGGCTGCACAGGTAGTCCAGCTCCTCCTCACTGCTGGCAGCACGAGGACGCTACCTGCACTCCATCCAGCTGCAGGTAGGTCCAGCTCCTCCTCACTGCTGGCAGCACGAGGAGCTACCTGCAGCTCCATCAGGCTGCAGGTGTCCAGCTCCTCCTCACTGCTGGCAGCACGAGGAGCTACCTGCACCTCCATCAGGCTGCACAGGTAGTCCAGCTCCTCCTCACTGCTGGCAGCACGAGGAGCTACCTGCAGCTCCATCAGGCTGCACGGTAGTCCAGCTCCTCCTCACTGCTGGCAGCACGAGGAGCTACCTGCAGCTCCATCAGGCTGCAGGTAGTCCAGCTCCTCCTCACTGCTGGCAGCACGAGGACTACCTGCAGCTCACAGGCTGCAGGTTGCAGCTCCCCTCACTGCTGGCAGCATGAGGAGCTACCTGCAGCTCCATCAGGCTGCAGGTAGTCCAGCTCCTCCTCACTGCTGGCAGCACGAGGAGCTACCTGCAGCTCCATCAGGCTGCAGGTAGTCCAGCTCCTCCTCACTGCTGGCAGCAGAGGAGCTACCTGCAGCTCCATCAGGCTGCAAGGTAGTCCAGCTCCTCCTCACTGCTGGCAGCACGAGGAGCTACCTGCAGCTCCATCAGGCTGCACAGGTAGTCCAGCTCCTCCTCACTGCTGGCAGCACGAGGAGCTACCTGCAGCTCCATCAGGCTGCACAGGTAGTCCAGCTCCTCCTCACTGCTGGCAGCACGAGGAGCTACCTGCAGCTCCACAGGCTGCAGGTAGTCCAGCTCCTCCTCACTGCTGGCAGCACGAGGAGCTACCTGCAGCTCCATCAGGCTGCACAGGTAGTCCGCTCCTCCTCATGTGAGCACGAGGAGCTACCTCACTCCATCAGTGCACAGGTAGTCCAGCTCTCCTCACTGCTGGCAGCACGAGGAGCTACCTGCAGCTCATCAGGCTGCACCAGGTAGTCAGCTCCTCCAGGGGAACACATCCATACCTGGTCACAAAGGTTTGTGTCTGCAGCACGTCTCAGAGCAGAGGAACACCAGGAGACACCAGGAGACGTCAGGAGACACCAGGAGACGTCAGGAGACACCAGGAGTGCGTAGAACAGCATCAACCCAGCAGCAGGAATCTGCTCCTTTGTGCAGGAGGAGCAGGAGGAACAGGAGCAGGAGGAACAGGAGGAGGAGGAGGAGGAGGAACAGGAGGAGGAGGAACAGGAGAGGAGGCAGGAGGCAGGAGGAGACAGGAGAGCAGGAGAGCAGGAGGAACAGGAGGAACATGAGGAACAGGAGCAGGAGGAGCAGCAGCAGGAGGAGCAGGAGGAGGAGGAACAGGAGGAGGAGGAACAGGAGGAGGAGCAGGAGGAGGAGAGGAGGAGGAGGAGGAGCAGGAGGAGGAGCAGCAGCAGGAGGAGGAGCAGGAGCAGGAGGAGCAGGAGGAGGAGCAGGAGGAGGAGCAGGAGGAGGAACAGGAGGAGCAGCAGGAGGAGCAGGAGGAGGAGCAGGAGGAGGAGGAACAGGAACAGGAGGAGGAGCAGCAGCAGGAGGAGCAGGAGGAGGAGGAGACAGGAGGAGCAGGAGGAGGAGCAGGAGGAGGAGCGAGGACAGGAGGAGGAGCAGGAGGAACAGGAGGAGGAGCAGGAGGAACAGGAGGAGCAGGAGGAACAGGAGGAGGAGGAGCAGGAGGAGCAGCAGGAACAGGAGGAGGAGCAGGAGGAACAGGAGGAGCAGGAGGAGGAGGAACAGGAGGAACAGGAGGAGGAGCAGCAGCAGGAGGAGCAGGAGGAGGAGCAGGAGGAGGAGCAGCAGCAGGAGGAGCAGGAGGAGGAGGAACAGGAGGAGCAGCAGGAGGAGGAACAGGAGGAACAGGAGGAGGAGGAACAGGAGGAGGAGCAGGAGGAGGAGGAACATGAGGAACAGGAGGAGGAACAGGAGGAGCAGGAGGAGCAGGAGGAGGAGCAGGAGGACAGGAGGAGCAGCAGGAGGAGGAGGAACAGGAGGAGCAGCAGGAGGAGGAGCAGGAGGAGCACTGCTCTACAAAATGACCTCCAGCTTTCACAATATCCAATCAAGTCATAAAATAACTTTCTATGTTCATCTGTCTCCACGTTGATAAAATAGGATCCACGAGGTGGCGCTGTTTCTTGTAGGGGCGGTCTTTTATTCGGAAGCCGGAGACCTGCCCGTGTTTCCGCCGGTGAGCGTGACGTCATGGCTCGGGCTGTGTACGGTGGCTCGCTGGGCTCAGTTCGCGCTGCTCGTGCTGACGATGGGAGACGAAGAGCTCGAGGACTTGGTTCATTTCTCGGTGCGCGACGCGCCGGCACGAGGTTATGTCGTCATGGAGGAGATCCGACGTCAGGGGAAGCTCTGTGATGTCACGCTCAGGGTAAGAACCGAGTTAGCCTCCAGCTAACAGCCCGTAATGAGGAAGCTAGCTGGTACTGAGCTAACGATGCTAACAAGAGCTAACAACGGCTTGTAAGATGAGCTGACGTCACTGAACCTTGGGTACCAGAGCTGACCTTTGACCTGACGTCATCGATCAGATTATATACAACTGATGATTGATCGTCTGCAGTGACACATTTAATCTTCTTAATGTCTCAGGATCAGTTCACCTGCTGGACAGGTGAGGTACAACACCTGGCCTGTGTACTCTATGTACTGGTATATACAGTTGTATACACACTGTACCTGTGTACTCTATGTACTGGTATATACAGTTGTATACACACTGTACCTGTGTACTCTATGTACTGGTATATACAGTTGTATACACACTGTACCTGTGTACTCTATGTACTGGTATATACAGTTGTATACACACTGTACCTGTGTACTCTATGTACTGGTATATACAGTTGTATACACACTGTACCTGTGTACTCTATGTACTGGTATATACAGTTGTATACACACTGTACCTGTGTACTCTATGTACTGGTATATACAGTTGTATACACACTGTACCTGTGTACTCTATGTACTGGTATATACAGTTGTATACACACTGTACCTGTGTACTCTATGTACATGGGTACTATGACATGGTTGTATACACACTGTACCTGTGTACTCTATGTACTGGTATATACAGTTGTATACACACTGTACCTGTGTACTCTATGTACTGGTATATACAGTTGTATACACACTGTACCTGTGTACTCTATGTACTGGTATATACAGTTGTATACACACTGTACCTGTGTACTCTATGTACTGGTATATACAGTTGTATACACACTGTACCTGTGTACTCTATGTACTGGTATATACAGTTATATACATGTATTGTTCATGTATCTCTGCAGGTGGGGGATCATAAGTTCAGCGCTCACCGGATCGTTCTGGCCGCCTCCATCCCGTACTTTCACGCCATGTTCACCAACGACATGGTGGAGTGTAAACAGGACGAGATCCTGATGCAGGGCATGGACCCCAGGTAACGTGACTAGCACAATACTTCCTGTCTGTACAGGAACCCGGTCACCGCACGGGGAACCACATACCAGTTTGAAACCAGTGTGACCCCAGTCTAACCGCTTCCTCTCTCCCTGCAGTGCTCTGGAGGCTCTGATTAACTTTGCGTACAGCGGCCATGTTGCTATCGACCAACAGAACGTTCAGTCTCTTCTGATTGGCTCGAGCTTCCTGCAGCTGCAGAACGTTAAAGACGCCTGCTGCTCCTTCCTCCAGGAGAGGTCAGTCAACGGAGAAACTCTCAAACTAAGCTAAAGTCCGATAGTTAGTTTTTTTACGCGTGTACATGTTCAGACTTATTTCTAAAAGTCAACATACAGTACGTTTTACAAAACAAAGCTCAGCTTTTCTGGAGCTTTCAGTCACATTATCTTCATCAGCTGAAGCTTTTGGAAATGACGGCAGGTAAAAGAACTCTTTGTAACTGGAATGTTAAATCACATTTGTTTCCAAGCTCAGCGACGAAGGTTAAACTCTGTTCTTCCTTTATTTAAATTGTTCTCAACAGGCCAACGCTTCTACAACATTCAGTTTCTACATGTGTGAATTGTAAATGTTTTCTGCTCTGTGGCTTTCAGGTTACATCCGAAGAACTGTCTGGGTGTCCGTCAGTTCGCAGAGACCATGATGTGTACGACTCTGTACGACTCGGCCAGCAGCTTCCTCCACCAGCACTTTGTGGACGTTTCTTTATCGGACGAGTTCCTGGGTCTGAGGACGGAGGAGGTGCTGGAGCTGGTCGGCTGCGATGAACTCAATGTTAAAGCTGAAGAACAGGTGAGAGGTGTCACCTGAGAGTGTGTTACCGAGAGTGTGTTACCTGTGCAGGTGTGTGAGGCTGAGTGTGTGTTACCTGTGCAGGTGTGTGAGGCTGAGTGTGTGTTACCTGTGCAGGTGTGTGAGGCTGAGTGTGTGTTACCTGTGCAGGTGTGTGAGGCTGAGTGTGTGTTACCTGTGCAGGTGTGTGAGGCTGAGTGTGTGTTACCTGTGCAGGTGTGTGAGGCTGAGTGTGTGTTACCTGTGCAGGTGTGTGAGGCTGAGTGTGTGTTACCTGTGCAGGTGTGTGAGGCTGAGTGTGTGTTACCTGTGCAGGTGTTCGAGGCTGAGTGTGTGTTACCTGTGCAGGTGTGCGAGGCTGAGTGTGTGTTACCTGTGCAGGTGTGCGAGGCTGAGTGTGTGTTACCTGTGCAGGTGTGTGAGGCTGAGTGTGTGTTACCTGTGCAGGTGTGTGAGGCTGAGTGTGTGTTACCTGTGCAGGTGTGTGAGGCTGAGTGTGTGTTACCTGTGCAGGGGTGTGAGGCTGAGTGTGTGTTACCTGGGCAGGTGTGTGAGGCTGAGTGTGTGTTACCTGGGCAGGTGTTCGAGGCTGAGTGTGTGTTACCTGTGCAGGTGTTCGAGGCTGAGTGTGTGTTACCTGTGCAGGTGTTCGAGGCTGAGTGTGTGTTACCTGGCAGGTGTTCGAGGCTGAGTGTGTGTTACCTGTGCAGGTGTTCGAGGCTGAGTGTGTGTTACCTGTGCAGTGTGTCGAGGCTGAGTGTGTGTTACCTGTGCAGGTGTTCGAGGCTGAGTGTGTGTTACCTGTGCAGGTGTGTGAGGCTGAGTGTGTGTTACCTGTGCAGGTGTTCGAGGCGGCTCTCACCTGGGTTCATCATGACCGGGACCGGCGGGAGCCTCTGCTGCCAGAGCTGCTGTCAAAGATCAGACTTCCTCTATGTCGACCTCAGTTTCTGTCTGACCGAGTCCAGCAGGACGAACTGGTTCGTTGCTGCCATAAATGCAGGTGAGACGTTCTTGTGTGTGATTGGTTCATAAAGACCTGTCTGTATTTTCAGAGTGATGTTTAACTCAGCGTCAGGCTTAGTATTGAGATATTAGGCTTTTAGCTAGCGCTGTCACACAGAGATACTGATCACTGTCCAGGTGTTCTAATTCTTTACCTTTTGTCTAAACATTCAGTCGTGTCTCTGCTGTGTTTCTTGTCAGAGACTTGGTGGATGAAGCCAAAGATTTCCACCTGATGCCCGAGCGTCGTCCTCATCTTCCCACGTTTAAAACCAGACAGAGGTGCTGCACATCCATCACAGGACTCATCTATGCTGTGGGAGGACTCAACAGCTCAGGTACATGCTCACCTAACGCCTTTCACCTGACTTGTCACCTGTAACGTGACCATGGTTTTTCTCTTCTAGGTGACTCCTTAAATGTGGTCGAAGTCTTCGATCCAATTGGGAACTTCTGGGAGCGCTGTCAGCCAATGAGGACGGCTCGCAGCAGAGTGGGTGTGGCTGTTGTTAACGGACTGCTGTTCGCCATCGGTGGATATGACGGCCAATCGCGACTGAGCACAGTGGAGGTCTACAACCCAGAGACGGACAACTGGACGCGGGTGTCGAGCATGAACAGTCAGCGCAGGTCTGATTAGTCGGTAGATGAATAGTGATCAATATTACTGTTCAGTACATTGGTCCTGATCAAACAGATGATAAAATGTGCTGTCATCCACAGCGCCATGGGAACGGTGGTGGTTGACGGACACATCTACGTCTGTGGCGGCTATGATGGAAAGTCGTCTCTGAACTCTGTGGAGTGTTTTTCTCCAGAGACCGACAGGTGCTCAAATCCTCTTTCTACAGGGGTCAGTGGTCCAGGACCAAGTCCAGATCTAGGTCCACAACCAGGTTAAGGTACAGGACCAGAATCAGGTCCGCAACCAGTTGCAGGTCTAGGTTCAGGGCCAGGACAAGAACCAGGTCCAGAACCAGGTTCAGGACCAGGTTGAGGTTCAGGTACTTTTTTTTACACCAGCCAAAATGATGACACCATGTTTTCACTGAAGGAAATTTTTCCTTTAAACGTACCCTTTAATAGTTAATAAATACGATGTCATTAAGGTCTTTAAAAAAAAAAAATCATTTTTACTGTCTGACGATAAAATCACTCAAGTTTTGATTCAGGGGTTCACACACTTGACTTATTCCTGGTTGAATGAATGAAGATTTAAGGGGTTTCTTCCTTTTGTTGTCAGGTGGACCGTGGTGACGGAGATGAGCGCGAGTCGCAGTGCTGCCGGTGTGACGGTGTTTGATGGACGCATCTTTGTATCAGGCGGCCATGACGGTTTACAGATCTTTAACACGGTCAGTTTAACAGTAAAAACACTAATTGATACTGCAACTGCCACTGCGCTTGTGAACATGAATAAACTAAAACTTTATTGACAACAATGTTTCTGACCTTTTTAAAACATATTTTGACTATTTATTGTTTGTTTGTCATTGTCGTCCGTCCGTCCGTCCCCCCCCCAGGTGGAGTACTACAACCATCACACCAACAGGTGGCACCCTGCGTCAGCGATGCTGAACAAGCGTTGCCGTCACGGGGCAGCGTCTCTGGGCAGTCACATGTACGTGGCGGGGGGTTACGACGGGTCGGGCTTCCTGAGCGGGGTGGAGGTGTTTAGCTCGGCGTCGGGGCAGTGGAGCCTCCTGGTGGCGATGAACACACGTCGCAGCAGGGTGTCTCTGGTGTCCACGTCAGGTCGTCTGTATGCTGTGGGTGGATACGATGGACAGTCCAACCTCAATTCATTGGAGATGTACAACCCAGACACCAACCGCTGGACCTTCATGGCCCCCATGGCCTGTCATGAGGGAGGGGTCGGGGTGGGTTGCATCCCCCTGCAGCCCACCTAAACCAGCCAATCAGAGGCTGTGGAAGGATGTGTTACTGCCTCCTGCAGGCGGGGAGGCAGCGCCCTCCGGTGGCGTTCACTGAGCTTTATTGGTACGACAGCCAGGCTCAGACCCACATACTGAGGCCAGGCCTGTAGGATTATGGGAAAAAACTGTAGAGCTAGCCCACAAAAACTAGCTGCTAGCATTGTGCTGTTGCGCGTATGGACCAGTAATGATAAATATTGATTTTGTACTTGATTGAATCGACCAATGGGATGTCACTTCCTGTCCAGAGAGAAACAAAGCTGCTGATGAAATGGGATGACTGCTTGGATCTGTTTTCACTGGACCATTTATTACTCATCTAATGAATCAGTGTGGTCGACAGAGTGACACACCCCCCCCGTCCTCCACCAACTACACAGTGTGTCCTGATGGTGGCGCTGCAGGAGACAGGTTCACCAGGATCATTGTGTCAGTGTGACATCACTTCCTGCGGATGGCTGCAGAACTTCCTGTAGAATCTTGATGTTTTTAGGTTTCCTTGAGTGTCAGTCAATTCAGCTGATTCCATTATGATGTCATCCATCGTAGACTCAATGATGTTCTCCTGCTTGTTCTAATGAGTGAACATGTTTCTATGACAACCACCCCCCCCCACCTTAGTCACACATGATTATTTATTTCATAATAAAAAGTACAACTCAGTCGAGTTTAATAAAACACGCTAATGATGAACACGTCTTTTTATTTCATCGTCAGGTCATTCACGCTCGTAGGTCATTACATGGATATGAATCCTGTCAAATAGTCATGATTTGTTCTTCAGGTCTCTTCAGCCTCCGTACATTGTTTTTATCATTTTATTTTAACCATTAATTTATATTTTTGGTTTGTGAATCATTAACAAGTTTATTTGACTCAAGTGTCTGAACTTAAAGAATACAACTAATAAGATGATCAGACCTGAGACGTGAAGTAATTGATCAATAATTAAATGACATATGACAAAACAATTTTTTTTAGGTTGAAAATTTTAATTGTAAAGTTTTTTTTATTTTCAGTAAAAATATTTTATGTTCAAACTGTAACAAACCTTTTTTGTTGTTGACGGCAGAAAGTGTTAACACCTGAAAAGGTCAATGAATTAAGTTTATTGATGAGAAAATATCAAACACCTGCTGTGATGTCATCACTTCACTGTCGTGGAACCCAGATCCTCTGGTTCTCAGGGTCCCACAATCCTCTGGGTTGATGACAGGTGTGAAGGTTCAGCCTCACCATGAACTGGTCATGTGTCTCAGGTGTGTGTCTCCACCACATGACGGGCACCAATCAAAATGTCCCTGGGTGATGCTGCAGGACAACCCTGGATCCACCCGAACTCCTCAGGTGTTTGGGACAGGTGAGAACCTCAGGTGTTTGGGACAGTGAGAACCTCAGGTGTTTGGGACAGGTGAGAACCTCAGGTGTTTGGGACAGGTGAGAACCTCAGGTGTTTGGGACAGTGAGAACCTCAGGTGTTTGGGACAGGTGAGAACCTCAGGTGTTTGGGACAGGTGAGAACCTCAGGTGTTTGGGACAGGTGAGAACCTCAGGTGTTTGGGACAGTGAGAACCTCAGGTGTTTGGGACAGGTGAGAACCTCAGGTGTTTGGGACAGGTGAGAACCTCAGGTGTTTGGGACAGGTGAGAACCTCAGGTGTTTGGGACAGGTGAGAACCTCAGGTGTTTGGGACAGGTGAGAACCTCAGGTGTTTGGGACAGTGAGAACCTCAGGTGTTTGGGACAGGTGAGAACCTCAGGTGTTTGGGACAGGTGAGAACCTCAGGTGTTTGGGACAGTGAGAACCTCAGGTGTTTGGGACAGGTGAGAACTCAGGTGTTTGGGACAGGTGAGAACCTCAGGTGTTTGGGACAGTGAGAACCTCAGGTGTTTGGGACAGGTGAGAACCTCAGGTGTTTGGGACAGGTGAGAACCTCAGGTGTTTGGGACAGGTGAGAACCTCAGGTGTTTGGGACAGGTGAGAACCTCAGGTGTTTGGGACAGTGACTGACTCAGAACGTCCCTGATGTCCTCCTGCAGAGTCTCTTCATGCTTCAGTCTCCTCACGTTGTCCTCAGGGATCACTGTGATGAACATGGAGGACCTGATTCAGGCCTGGACTCTGCAGCTGCTCCCTCAGGTTCAGAGACTCGACCTAAACACCTGAACAGGTAAATATGACCAGTTCGTGACTCAGAGACATTTTTACACAAGTTGGTTTTCATGAGTCTGATGTTTTGTCGTCTGTCACAGTGACTCACGCTGTATTAGCAGGCAGGAAGCGGCTCTCCTCTCCGTCCAGGACGCCGTGGTACATCCCGATCTCCTGCTCCAGACGCTGCTTGTTGCTAAGCAATGTGTCGTAGTCGCGGCGCTGCTGCTCAATCTCTCCGTTCACGTCGGCGAGCTCCGCCTCCAGCTTAGCGACCACCGAGCCCAGGTTCTGAAGTTCCATGTCGTGCCAGTGACGAGCGTCGCTCAGCGAGTTCTCCAGACCTCGTTTCTGCAGAGAAGATTATTGATCGGTTATTCATCGGTTCATTGATCAGGTTAATAATCAGGGTATTGATTTGTGTGCATCTCACCAGTGCTCTGATGGATTCGGTCTCAGCCTGCAGACTCTGGATCTTACAGCCTGTGTCGTTACACTCCGCCTTCAGCGCCTCCACCTGCTCCTCCTCCGGACTCAGTCTGCTGCTCACGCACTGCGCCCCCTGCAGGACACACACACACGTGTCAGGCGCAGATTAAAGGAACAGTGTGGCCTGTACACCTGAGCAGGTGACACGTCCTCACCTTACACTCCAGCTGGTAGCTGTCCGTCTCCGCTCGGTTCCTCTCCGTCACTTTCTCCCAGTGGCTCCTGATGTGGCTCAGGATCTGGTCCAGACTGGTCTCGATAGGAGCGTCGGGTTCGTCCAGCTCGCGTCCCCACGCCATCTGACTGTACAGGACTCGCACGTCCTGGAGAGACAGGGATCGTACAGGTCACATGACTTCACATCAGAAAAGGGACATTTCACAGACAAACACTGAAGAAATTATTTTACACCTTTTATTTATGGTATTTATTTAAGGTATTAAACATAAATCCATCAAAAATTACTTAAATTGTTTAATCTTCAACTGATAAACTGATGTTAAATTATAAACTAAAGAATTTATTGAGATTTTTATCTATAAAGTCAAATGTTTTTTAAATAAACTCTGTGTGTGTGGTGATTTAAATTGTGTGTTTAGTGTGACCTGCTCGTGGTCGTGCTCCAGCTGACGCAGATCGGCTCTCGTCTTCTCCATCTGCTCCTCCAGCTCGGCCTCCGTCAGGTTGGCATCGGCAATGACTTTGTACATGATGTATCCACATCACACGGCCGTCCTGAACGTGTTGGAGTCCGACCTGCGGACGAAGTTGGTCCAAGTCTCGGTACTTCAGCATCACAGTCTGTTTCCAAGGATGGAATCACTGCCTTAAGCACAGAGACGTGCGAGCTCAGCGCAGGCATCACACGTTGTCCAGACCCCCACCTTCAGAGACACACCACGCCGAGCTCACCGGGACACACCCCCCCCCCCCCCCCCCCCCACGACCCCCCCCCCCGTCACCTGTCGGTACCCCCCCCCCCCCGCTCACCTGTCGGTAACCCCCCCCCTCACCCCCCCGCTCACCTGCTCACCTGTCAGGTACTCCCCTCCCCCCCCCCCGCTCACCTGTCGGTAACCACCCCTTCACCCCGCTCACTGCGTAGACCCCCCCACCCCCCTTGCTCACCTGTCGGTAGACCCCCCCCCCTCACCCCGCTCACTGTCAGACCCCCCCCCCCCCCCTCACCCCTTGCTCACCTGTCGGTAGACCCCCCCTTGCTCACCTGTCAGTAGACCCCCCCCTTGCTCACCTGTCGGTAGACCCCCCCTTGCTCACCTGTCGGTAGACCCTCCCCCCCCCCCTTGCTCACCTGTCGGTAGACCCCCCCCCTGCCCCCCTTGCTCACCTGTCGGTAGACCCCCCCTGCCCCCCCTTGCTCACCTGTCGGTAGACCCTCCCCCCCTTCACCCCTTGCTCACCTGTCGGTAGACCCCCCCCCTTCACCCCCTTTCTCACCTGTCGGTAGACCCCCCCTGCCCCCCCTTGCTCACCTGTCGGTAGACCCCCCCCCCCCTTCACCCCTTGCTCACCTGTCGGTAGACCGCCCCCTGCCCCCCCTTGCTCACCTGTCGGTAGACCCCCCCCCCCTTCACCCCCTTGCTCACCTGTCGGTAGACCGCCCCCTGCCCCCCCTTGCTCACCTGTCGGTAGACCCCCCCTTGCCCCCCTTGCTCACCTGTCGGTAGACCCTCCCCCCCCTTCACCCCCTTGCTCACCTGTCGGTAGACCGCCCCCCTGCCCCCCTTGCTCACCTGTCGGTAGACCCTCCCCCCTTCACCCCCTTGCTCACCTGTCGGTAGACCCCCCCCCCCTTCACCCCCTTGCTCACCTGTCGGTAGACCCTCCCCCCTCACCCCCTTGCTCACCTGTCGGTAGACCGCCCCCTGCCCCCCCTTGCTCACCTGTCGGTAGACCCCCCCCTGCCCCCCCTTGCTCACCTGTCAGTGGACCCTCCCCCCCCCTTGCTCACCTGTCGGTAGACCACCCCACCCCCCCCTTGCTCACCTGCCGGTAGACCTCCTCCCACTCCCTCCGGAGCGGCCCCCAAGCTCCAGCGCTGTTCGCCTTCCGGTCCAGACAGAGTCGGATCTGTTCCTCCAGCTGCTGGTTCAGTGTCTCCAGAGCTCTCACTTTGTCTCGGTACTCCATCAGGCAGCTGTTCAGTCCGCCCGCCGCACCGTGACCCGCCCGGCCCGGTCACCGGCCCGGGGCAGGACCGGGGCGGTGCTGCTCCTCATCCCCTGCAGGAACACGCTGCTGATGCCCAGAGCCCGTCGGGAGACCCGGGTCCCGAGGCCGGAGGCTCCGGAGCACACCGGCGGCCCGATGCCCACGAAGACTCCGCGTGCGGCGGCTGTACCGGAGCCCATCCGTGCCCCGGAGGCGGAGACCGGGCGCTCGGAGCACGACTGACCGAGGAAAGATGAGCGGCGTCGGGGCAGAGGCATCATGAAGCTCCCGGTGTCAAACCGCTCAGAGCCGCCGAGCGCGGGGATTTATGGGAGGACGGAGTTCTGGAAACACGGTTCTTCATTCACCGCCATTGTTCCACTGCACGTTTGTTCTCATTGAGGATTCAGCTGCGTCAGCAGGACACAGGAAGAGTCCTGAAACACACACACACACACACACACACACACACACACACACACACACACACACACACACACACACACACACACACACACACACACACACACACACACACACACACACACACACACACACACACACACACACACACACACACACACACACACACACACACACACACACACACACACACACACACACACACACACACACACACACACACACACACACACACACACACACACACACACACACACACACACACACACACACACACACACACACACACACACACACACACACACACACACACAGATTTTTCAAGCCACTTTTATTTACTCAGTGGAGTTTCACAAAAACAAACATTCAAACCATATTCAATCGAAAATACGACCAAAGACTTGCTTGAGGAACCACATCTTCTCAAAGTCTTCTACATTATTAGTCAAAGTAAAGAACGTGAAATCAGTTTTCAGCCTGGTTTTTAGCATTCGCCTGAGGATGCACAACACGTCGACATCGAGTGAGTCTCCGAGTCTGTTTCTCCTGCAGAGATAGATCGCCATCTTTGCTTGGCCCAACACAAAATTGAAAAGTTGACATTTGATCATATGTTTCCTGTTGTATTTGTACCCCAGGATGAAAATTTGCTTAGAAAACACTTCGTCAAACAAAGCAAACCAGTGAGTCAGAAACAGAAACAGTGAGGAGAGACGACCACACTCCAGGAAACAATGAAACACCGTCTCCCTCTGTGGACAGAAGGGACAGGTAGCAGCAACATCAGAGTTGATTACAGACACAAACGCGTTGACAGCAACAGCTCCGTGTAGAACCCTCCACTGCAAGTCCCCCCCCCTCTTTGTCAGCGGTGGTTTGTAGAGAGCTCTCCACTCAGGCCTCTGATCCTCTGTCAGGGCCAGATGAGCCCTCCATGGAGAGTCACTCCGGTCTTTCAGTCTGCTCTGGTTCAGATGTTTAACTAATAAATAATACATGGTTGTCCCCGTCATGGTGCTCAGTGTTTTACGAGAGGCAGTTTTCAACTTTAACAAAAAACCTTCACATTTAAGGACAGGAACAATGTTTAGCTCAGGAAGAGGATCCCTGGTGTCAGGCTGGATGAGTCCATCACCGTGAGCAGTAATCAGCAGAAGTTCAGGGTGTGTCAGCTGCTGTTTCCAGCCTCTCAGCAGGAGGCTCACCACCCTGACTGACCTGATCCCCAAACGTGAGGCCAGACCTGCAGCGTGGTCCAGGTGAGGGCCACACACCTCCACCACATGGCCCAGTGTGAGGACTTTGGCCTGGCACCGTTTCTGAGGTAGGCCCGGTTCTGCATCACTCCGGAGCCGAGTCCCGTGGACCACAGGCTCTTTGAGGAGCCAGAACAGAGAGTCACAGTTCTTCAGTCTCTCTTTGTGGAACATTCCCCACACTTTGAGCAGTCCTTTGTAGAACACTGGAAGGTTGTCCAACTTACATCCATTTAATTCCATGAGAAACAACGACTCAGCCAGGCCCAGCCCACCACACCGCTCTAGTATGGCTCGGGCTACGGGTCTCCAGACCAGGTCCACAGGTCCAGTCAGGAGTCTTTGGACGAACCGGAGCCTGAAGGCGGCCCCCCTGCTCGCCAAGTGGACAAGTCCATGTCCCCCCTCCTCCTTAGGCAGAAAGAGGACACTCTGTGGGACCCAGTGCAGACGGTCCCAGAAGAAGTCCACCATCACAGCCTGTATTCTGGCCAGCAGACGTGCTGGGGGGTCCAGACATGCCAGTCGGTGCCATAGCATGGAGGAAACCAGGTTATTAATGATGAGGATGCAGCCTTTAAAAGACATGTGTGGGCGAAGCCACTTCCATTTTTGAGACGCCCTTCTACCTTCTCTAAGACATTGTCCCAGTTTTTGCCCATGAAGGTTGCGTCCCCAAGATAGATGCCCAGATACCTAAGACCTTCTTTCTTCCAGGTCAACCCCCCCGGTAACACCAGCTCTCTGCTCAGCTCAGTTCCCACTGCTAAGGCTTCACTTTTTCCCCAGTTAATTTTTGCTGATGATATTTTGCCAAAGTGATCTACAGTTTCAGCCAGCACATCGATGTCATTTTGTTCTTAACAAGGACCATGACATCGTCAGCGTACGCAGAGATTTTTAGAGCTTGTGGACACCCTGGGAGCTTCACACCTGACAGCTGTACCCTCAGTCTGTGCAGGAGCGGCTCTATGGCTAGCGAGTAAAGCATGCCAGATAGGGAGCAGCCCTGTCTGATTCCCCTCTGGACTTTAAACGGAGAACTTAAACCACCATTAATCTTTAAAACACTCTCAATGTCACTGTACAATGTCCGGATCATGGCTATGAGCCCAGGGCTGAACCCAAACACCTGCAGCGTCTGCCACAAGTATCTGTGTTCAACCCGGTCAAAAGCCTTTTCTTGATCTATAGAAATAAGACCAAGTTCACAGCCCGATGAACCGGAGAGGTCCAAAATATCACGAATCAGGGTAATATTATCAGATATCAGCCGGCTGGGCACGCAATAGGTCTGGTCTACATGAATGACATGCTCCATCACTTTTCTCAGCCTCGTGGCCAACACTTTGGACAAAAGTTTGTAGTCCGTGCAGAGCAGAGCTACTGGTCTCCAGTTCCTTATCTCCTGAAGGTCTCCCTTTTTGGGGAGAAGGGTGAGGACCGCTCTCCTGCAGCTCAAAGGTAGCTGTCCTTTGTTGAGACTGTCTCTGAGGACCAACAGCAGATCTCCTCCAATCACCGGCCAGAAAGCCTTGTAGAAGTCCGCAGGAAGTCCGTCGATGCCTGGAGCCTTGCCGTTCTTTAGCTTCTGCAGCGCAGCAGATAGTTCTTCAGCCGAGAGCTGTTTGTGTAGCTCTCCACTGACCTCTGCAGGAACCTTGGGTAGACCCTCAAAAAATGTCTGTGCCACCTCTGGTCTCTCTTGGAACTCCACCTTGAAGAGTTCCTCATAGAAACCAACAGCATGACTGCGAATCTCTGCCGTCTCCTGCAGCAGCTGCCCTGTGTTGGACCGCAGGGAGTTCATGAGTCTCTTCTGTCCGTTCTTACGTTCGAGGCCGAAGAAGAAGTGAGAGGGAGCATCCATCTTGGCAACGTGCTGGAACCGGGAGCGAACCAGAGCACCTTGAGCAGAAAAACCCAACAGGTCTGACAGAGCTGACTTTTTGTTTTTGAGAACTTTAATGTGTTCTCCATCTCCGGTGGATTCTGCTAGATCTTGCAGATCCACTATTTCTCTCTCCAGAGCTTTCATAGACTGGTCATGTCCCTTGTGACATTGAGAGTGTACTGTAGGCACAGATTCTTAATTTGACCCTTTCCTATATCCCACCACTGTTGCAATGAGGTGTAGTCGGATTTAGTTTTGGAGTAGTTGCTCCAAAACTAACAAAAAGCCTTTTTGAACACATTGTCTGCAAGCAGGGCTACATTGAAATGCCAGTAGCTACTGCTGCATTTTATATTTTTAATAGAAACGGAAACCTGAACAAGTGAATGGTCTGAAATGCCAACTGGGTGTATGGAGCAACTCTGAAGAGCGTTGGCCTGATGTTGAAACAATAAAACCTGTCCAGCCGAGCCATGGATAGAGCGTTGTCTCTAGTATGGACCCAAGTGTACTGACGCTGAGTGTGATGAAGGAGCTCCAGGTGTCACATAGATCATTCTGTTCGATCAGTTTGACCAGACACCTCCTGGAGGCTCCATGAGGTTCTGCATGGTTCCTGTCCAGAGTTGCATCAGCTGTGCAGTTAAAGTCACCACCCAGGAACATGTGCCCTTCACCACTACACAAGCTAACCACTGAGTTTAGAGTGTTTAGCAGAGTTACTCTGCTTACTTCCCTACAGAGTTTGGAATCTGGGTCCTCTGACGTTTTTGTACGTCTGCGTGTGAAACATATGCTCAACCATCTTCATGCATTTTGGTCAAATTTTCTGTATAGGCTGACCTGTAGGGGACGCTATTGAGTTAACTGGACACACCCATGCATGAAAATCATTTGACACATACATTTCTTCTACATCAGACATTTGTGCAAAGTTTCAGCAAAAGTTACAAATGTTTAGGTAAAATAATATGATTCATTGGCTGGATTAAAAAAATGAATTTCAATAGGGTCCTCGCTGCTAATGACAATAATAATAATAATAATAATATCAATAATAACAGTCTGGAGTAAATTCAGGAATATTGATGTCATGCTAATGAAGTTATGCTAAGCTAAATGACTAATTCATGTTTATTAGGTTTTTGTAATCAGATTACTTCTCATAGATAACGTCAACTGAAACTTCTTCTAATGATATGAACAGACAGAAGAGACATGATTGGTCAGTTTCAGGTTTTATTGGTGTTTCATCAGAACCGTGACAACCTTCTGTTTCCTGTGCCTCCGTCACTAGACACCGTTCACGCCTGTCGCTCCGCAGACACACTTGTAGCAGTCGTCATCATCACGACGACAAGGAAACGCCTGGATCACCTGAGCGATACGAAGCGCCACAGCTGAGGAGCTGGCGGCGATGACTCTCCTGGACATCATGTCAAACGTTGAGCCTGAGGACACAAGTGGACCAATTAGAGGATGTCACGCCCCCCAAGGTATCACATCACATTTCAGATACACACCATCCGTATCCGTGACAACACCACCAGCCTCCTGGACGATGATGGCAGAAGCAGCAATGTCCCAGCAATGCATCCCAATGTGATAGTAGGCATCAGCTCCACCTGTCGCCACCTGACACATGTCAACCGCTGCCGTCCCCAACGCACGGACACTGAAACGCAGCAAAAACATACCAAGGAAATGTTAAAGAAAAGACAGAGCCTGTTATAGTTTAATCTTAAAGAGCACAGACACTAAAACAACAAACGACACATGAAACACAACAATTACACAAATGAGCTGCAGGTCGTTGCAACGTGACGGATTATCGGTGGTACAGAGGAATGTGGGCGGGGTCAGTTCTCACCCGTGGACAGGAAGTTTCAATAGTCTGAAGATGTTGGACGTCATGGTGGACAGAGCGAGGTCATCCCGCTCCGCCCCAATCTCCGTCATCACCACACACCTGCTGACGTCTAATTGGACAGGACAGAGGAGTTAGAATAAAATAAAAATGGCGACATTTCCACTTGATCACTGTGATGTCATCAGTGTGATGTCACCTTCCTGTCCGGAGGCGTGTAGCGGTTCTCCGTTCAGAAATGCTCCTCTTCCTCTCTGAGCGTAGAACATTTTGTCCTCCACACAGCTGTACACAATCCCAAACTCCGTCTGATCACAACAACAACAACAACAAGAACGATAAGATGTCAGTCTACTTCCTGTCTAAGCCCTCTGACCCGCAGGTGACTCTACCTGCTTGTTGATGGTGAAGGCAATGGAGATGGCCACAAATGGAAACCTGTTGAGAAAAAACTAAAATCATGAGGGCTCTCAAAGTAGCTGAACTAATCCTGGTTTAAGTGAAAGAGTCCAGCTTGAATTAGCTTCACCTTGAGGCTTAAGCTGTTCCACTAACACAATTCATTCAGGTCTAATCAACGCTGGTGATGAGGAGGAAGTGAAGCCACAGACAGAGGAGAGAAGATCTCAGCACTGATCTCAAGTCAGCTAAATGTCAGGATTAGTATCAGAAGCTGCCGAATTTATTACAAACTCACACGTGCTGTTAATCTTCCTCCACAGCCGACATGTTTTCATTTAGTAAATGAACTGTGAGATCACTAGAGTCAGACTGTGGATATGAAGCTGTATAATATCAGATCTGTTGGAAATCACTACAGAACATTTACTGTGAATGAGCCTGATGAAGTTTGTGTGAAGCCTCGGACTCACTGACCTAATAAACTTTATTCTGTCACATCCCAACAAACACAAGGACTTGGCAACAAGATGAAGCACAAATACTTCAGAGTATTAGGTCGCCTCTAATGAGAGTGAAGAGTGTGTTTTAAACAGAAGTAAATCTGTAAATATGAACCTTTTAGCCATAAAAAAGATGCCACAGCCACTAGAGGGCGATGTCCAGCTGATGCCTTACAGCTGCAGAGGTGCTGGAATAGAGGGGGGGCACATCTGTGATTGGGGGGGGGGGCTCTATGTCCAAGGTTTTGACTAGTTTAACTCCACAGGTTTGAGTCTGTGATGACTCCTCACTAACACTCGTCCTTTATATCTCAGTGAGACACTATGTTCTTGCAGAGTCACAACATGCTGAAGTGATTCATGATTTAAAATCTACAGAGTTGTGTAGGAAGATGGAGCCAGTTTGACTTTATCTGCAGCTACAGAACCACAGGAAGAATTCACACCGAATAAATCAGGTTTTACAAACGAGTAACTACAGTTCTCAGAGTAGTAACTGTGTGTGTGTGTCACCTGTGGACAAAGTTGACGGTTCCGTCGATGGGGTCAATGATCCAGGTGGGGGCGTCACTGAGCTCCACACGTTCACCTGCAGCTACAGACTCCTCCCCAATGAACCTGAGGGTCATAGGTCACAGGTCAGGTTCTGTCCAATCAGAATCAATTAAAGGACCAGAGAGAACATAGAGAACAGACAGAACCTGTGCAGTGGATATCGGTTCTTGATTGCATTGATCAGGATCTTCTCGACTCGTTCATCAGTTTCCGTCACCAGATCAGCTGGAGAACTTTTCAGTTTCACTTCTTTCTGCTGCTGAATCGCAGACAAGATGACCTGAGAACATGAGAACAATTAATCATGAATGTTCATTGTCTAATAAGTTTAATTAAGTTTAATTAAGTTTAATTAAATTTGATAAAGTTTTGATGAGGTTTATCAAAACTAGCCACTCAACAACATCGTGACTGTTTGTTGTCCTGGCTCCTAAATGGTGGCTCCCCAGTGACATCAGGACAGAAAGTTCACACATCTCTTCAGACTACACCTCGGTCCAGAAGAAGATGTTTAACAACCATCGTCTACTCTGGTGTTTCTATTTAAAAATTAAAAATAACAACAAAAAAACGTGAGTTTAGTTCCACTTACATGTAGAACTTTGTAGTTTGTCTTTTTGAAGCTAATGTAATTACTTGATTCTTGTTGTTCTGGGTTTGTCTTATTGTGAGTCGCTTTGAATAAAAGCGTCAGCTAAATGAAATGCAATGTAATTAAGTTTAATTAAGTTTAAAAATTGAATTAAGTTTGATAAAGTTGGGGTTAGGGCAGGGGCGGGCAAACTTTTTGACTCGCGGGCCACAATGGGTTCTATGATTTGACTCGCGGGCCACAATGGGTTCTATGATTTGACTCGCGGGCCACAATGGGTTCTATGATTTGACTCGCGGGCCACAATGGGTTCTATGATTTGACTCGCGGGCCACAATGGGTTCTATGATTTGACTCGCGGGCCACAATGGGTTCTATGATTTGACTCGCGGGGCCGGGCCAGGAACAGATGGATGGAGTGTTTGTGTGAACTCACATAAATGACATGTAAAAATCATTACATGAAAGGATTTGGCCTTTAACAGGTAGCAAAGCATTTATTTGCAAGGCAATTTAACAAATTGCACGAACATGAACATGTCGTAACGTGACTGAGGCCTGCGCCTCAGATGCCTATTCGAGCCCTATACACCACACTCCCGGTCAAAGTGCGCCATCTAATGGGGAAATGGGGGCATTACAGGAGAAAGGTAAAATTTAATTTAATAATAATAATATTTGGACAAGTTCGTGGGCCGGATGGGTTAGGGTGCCTCTCTTACCTCACTAGCCTGTTTGGCTAGAGTCAAGCCAAAGTTCAAACAGTCGCTCCAGTCGGCCATGATGATGATGGACAGATCAAAATGTGACAGAGTGAGACCTCCTGTCAGACAGAGAAGCAGAGCACGATTATAAGAAAGAGAAAATCATGACGTGAAAACAAAGACGGGAAGAGAAACAAAAGATGGATGACGACAATGAAACAATAGAAACAGTAGAAACATTTAAAACAATAGAAACATTAGAAAAAGTAGAAACACTAGAAACAATAGAAACAATAGAAACACTAGAAACATTTAAAACAATAGAAACAGCAGAAACAATAGAGACAGTAGAAACAGTAGAAACAATAGAAAGTTGAAACATTAGAAAAAGTAGAAACAGTTAAAACAATAGAAAGTTGAAACATTAGAAACACTAGAAACACTAGAAACAGTAGAAACAGTTGAAACAATAGAAACAGTAGAAACAGTAGAAACAATAGAAACAGTAGAAACATTAGAAACAATAGAAACAGTAGAAACAATAGAAACAGTAGAAACAGTAGAAACATTAGAAACATTTAAAACAATAGAAACAGTAGAAACAGTAGAAACATTAGAAACATTAAAAACAATAGAAACAGTAGAAACAGTAGAAACATTAGAAACATTTAAAACAATATAAACAGTAGAAACAGCAGAGACAGTAGAAACAATAGAAAGTAGAACACTAGAAACAGTTGAAACAATAGAAAGTTGAAACATTAGAAAAAGTAGAAACAGTTGAAACAATAGAAAGTTGAAACATTAGAAAAAGTAGAAACACTAGAAACATTTAAAACAATAGAGACAGTAGAAACAATAGAAACAATAGAAACAGTAGAAACAGTAGAAACAGTTGAAACAATAGAAAGTTGAAACATTAGAAACACTAGAAACAGTAGAAACAGTAGAAACAGTAGAAACATTAGAAACACTAGAAACAGTAGAAACATTAGAAACACTAGAAACAGTAGAAACAGTAGAAACAGTAGAAACATTAGAAACACTAGAAACAGTAGAAACATTAGAAACACTAGAAACAGTAGAAACAGCAGAAACAATAGAGACAGTAGAAACAATAGAAACAGTAGAAACAATAGAAAGTTGAAACATTAGAAAAAGTAGAAACAGTAGAAACAATAGAAAGTTGAAACATTAGAAACAATAGAAACACTAGAAACAATAGAAACAATAGAAACAATAGAGACAGTTGAAACAATAGAAACAGTAGAAACAGTAGAAACATTAGAAACACTAGAAACAATAGAGACAGTTGAAACAATAGAAAAAGTAGAAACAGTAGAAACAATAGAAACAATAGAAACAATAGAGACAGTTGAAACAATAGAAACAATAGAAACAATAGAAACAATAGACAGTAGAAACAGTAGAAACAGTAGAAACACTAGAAACAATAGAAACAATAGACAGTAGAAACAGTAGAAACAGTAGAAACACTAGAAACAATAGAAACAATAGAGACAGTTGAACAAATAGAAACAATAGAGACAGTAGAAACAGTAGAAACAATAGAAAAAGTATAAACAGTAGAAACAATAGAAAGTTGAAACAATAGAAACAATAGAGACAGTTGAAACAATAGAAACAGTAGAAACAGTAGAAACAGTAGAAACAGTAGAAACAATAGAAAGTTGAAACATTAGAAACAGTAGAAACATAGAACATAGAAAACATTAAAAGTAAAACATAGACATAGAAACATAGAATAACATAGAGACAGTTGAAACAATAGAAACAGTAGAAACAGTAGAAACATTAGAAACACTAGAAACACTAGAAACAGTAGAAACAGTAGAAACAATAGAAAGTTGAAACATTAGAAACAATAGAAAAAGTATAAACAGTATAAACAATAGAAACACTAGAAACAATAGAAACAATAGAGACAGTTGAAACAATAGAAACAGTAGAAACAGTAGAAACAGTAGAAACATTAGAAACACTAGAAACAATAGAGACAGTTGAAACAATAGAAAAAGTAGAAACAGTAGAAACAATAGAAACAATAGAAACAATAGAGACAGTTGAAACAATAGAAACAATAGAAACAATAGAAACAATAGAAACAATAGAAACAATAGACAGTAGAAACAGTAGAAACAGTAGAAACAATAGAAAGTAGAAACAGTAGAAACAATAGAAAAAGTATAAACAGTATAAACAATAGAAAGTTGAAACAATAGAAACAATAGAGACAGTTGAAACAATAGAAACAATAGACAGTAGAAACAGTAGAAACAGTAGAAACAATAGAAAGTTGAAACATTAGAAACAATAGAAAAAGTATAAACAGTATAAACAATAGAAACACTAGAAACAATAGAAACAATAGAGACAGTTGAAACAATAGAGACAGTTGAAACAATAGAAACAATAGAAACAATAGAAACAATAGAAACACTAGAAACAATAGAAACAATAGAGACAGTTGAAACAATAGAGACAGTTGAAACAATAGAAACAGTAGAAACAATAG
Organism: Reinhardtius hippoglossoides; assembly: GCA_006182925.3. NCBI lineage: Eukaryota > Metazoa > Chordata > Actinopteri > Pleuronectiformes > Pleuronectidae > Reinhardtius > Reinhardtius hippoglossoides. The sequence goes on along the minus strand of CM031680.1, from coordinate 122,922 downwards.
AAACACTAGAAACAATAGAAACAATAGAGACAGTTGAAACAATAGAGACAGTTGAAACAATAGAAACAGTAGAAACAGCAGAAACAATAGAAACACTAGAAACAATAGAGACAGTTGAAACAATAGAGACAGTTGAAACAATAGAGACAGTTGAAACAATAGAAACAATAGACAGTAGAAACAGTAGAAACAGTAGAAACAATAGAAAGTTGAAACAGTATAAACAATAGAAACACTAGAAACAATAGAAACAATAGAGACAGTAGAAACAGTAGAAACAATAGAAAAAGTATAAACAGTATAAACAATAGAAAGTTGAAACAATAGAAACAATAGAAAATTAGAAACATAGAAACAATAGAAAAAGTATAAACAGTATAAACAATAGAAAAGTTGAAACAATAGAAACAATAGAAAGTTGAAACATTAGAAACAATAGAAAAAGTAAACATAGAAACAGTAAACATAAACATAGAAACATAGAAACAGTAGAAACATAGAAACATGATACTGAAACAATAGAAACAGTTGAAACATTAGAAAAGTAGAAACACTAGAAACATTAACTAAATAGAAACATAAGAAACAGTGAAACATAGAACAAAACAGTAGAAACAGCAGAAAACAATAGAGACAGTAGAAACAGTAGAAACAGTGAAACAATAGAAAGTGTGAAACATAGAAACACATAGAAACGTGAAACAGTAGAAACAGTAGAAACATAGAAACATAGAAAGTAGAAAACAATAGAAACAGTAGAAACAATAGAAACAGTAGAAACAATAGAGACAGTTAGAAACAATAGAAACAGTAGAAACAATAGAAAGTTGAAACATTAGAAAAAGTAAGAAAACAGTAGAAACAATAGAAAGTTGAAAACATTAAGAAACAACTAGAAACAATAGAGACAACAATAGAAACAATAGAAACAATAGAGACAGTTGAAACAATAGAAACAGTAGAAACAGTAGAAACAATAGAAAGTTGAAACATTAGAAAAAGTATAAACAGTATAAACAATAGAAACACTAGAAACAATAGAAAGTTGAAACAGTAGAAACAGTAGAAACAATAGAAAGTTGAAACATTAGAAACAATAGAAAAAGTATAAACAGTATAAACAGTATAAACACTAGAAACAATAGAGACAGTTGAAACAATAGAGACAGTTGAAACAATAGAAACAATAGAGACAGTTGAAACAATAGAAACCTGGTGAGTCTGAAGAATCTAATGGACAAAGGGTTTGTCGTCTGAACTTCTTTTTATAGAACAAATCCAACCAATAGAAACGATGCCTGTATCAGAAGGCCCCACCCCCTCACATCTTCCTCTCTCTCCTCATCTATTGTTTCTGAGGGTGGGGTTAACACACCTGCACTAAACAGCGTGTGTGTGTGTGTGTGTGTCTATTAGAACTTTGTGTATGTGTGTGTCCAATACAACTGTGTGTGAGTCGTGTGTCTAATACAGCAGTTGTGTGTGTGTGTGTCAGTATCAGAACAGTGTGTGTGTGTATAACACCAAATCATAATATACATTATCTCAAGGCTCTTTACATAGATCTTAAAAGTTATAGAGAAACTTCTAGAACCAGTGTGTGTCTGTGTGTGTGTGTGTGTGTGTGTCAGTATCAGAACAGTGTGTGTGAGGACATTTAGTCTGGTCCTCACTTTCTGACCAACTTTTAATGGACTGATTGAGAGTTGGTTTTAGGTTAGAATCAGGTTTGGGTTACGATTAGGTTACCCTAACCCAAAAAGATGAATCTAAACAAAACAGTTTGAACTGCGGGATGAGATCAGAATCTTCTTGGAGGAAGAAAGTAACAAACTTTCAAGTTTAACAACAACTTCCTCCTGAAACTTTACCTCACTGACATGTTTCAGAAACTAAACGAACTAAATCTGCAGATGCACCAACACACACTGTCCTTTAAAATAGCTGCAATCAAACCCCTTCTCAAACATCCACCCTGGACCCGGAGGTTTTTAACTACAGACCGATATCCAACCCCCCCCCCCCCCTTCCCGTCTAAACTCCTGAGAAGTAGCCAATCAGCTGTGAGAGTTTCTCCAGGAAAGTGAAGACTTCGGGGTTTAGAGCCAATCACAGCACGGAGACAGTCCTGGTTAAAGTCACTAATGAGCTTCTAATAGCTCCAGATGTTTGTGTCTGTCCTCGTCCTGTTAGATCTCAGTGCAGCATTCAACACTATCGACATCACATGTTATTACAGAGACTAGAACAGTTCATTAGCATTAAAGGAACCGCCCTCAACTGGTTTAAATCATATTTACCAGATCGATAAATGATGAGTCATCTGAGCTCACCAGAGTTAACCACGGTGCTCCACAGGGTTCTGTGCTCGGCCCATTTATTCTCATTATATATGCTTCCATAGGAAACATTATCAGGACACACTCTGTAAACTTCCACTGCTATGCAGATGACGCCCAGTTATACGTATCAATAAAACCTGAACAGTGTCATCAATTAACTGAAGTTCATGTCTCAGGACATAAAAAGCTTCTCTTATTAAACTCAGATAAAACAGAGGTTCTGATACTTGGCCCTAAACACCTCAGAGACACATTATCTAATGATGAAGCTGTGCTCGAGGACATTGCCCTTATCTTTGATCCTGATTTGTCCTTTGATTCTCATTTAAAACACATTTCTAGGACCGCCTTCTTCCACTTGCGTAACATCTCAAACATCATGTCTCAGACAGATGCAGAAGAACGAGTCCAGGCCTTTGTTCCATCCAGACGTGATTATTGTAATTCCTTATCATCCGGCTCCAGCAGGAAGTCGTTAAAGACTCTGCAGTTGTCCTAAATGCTGCAGCACGTGTCCTGAAGAGAACCAGGACCAGAGACCACATGTCTCCTCACATCTTCTACCATCACTGACAGGGTTAGGGTTAACTCCTCAGTTCCTCTGCTCCTTCATCTCCATCACACATTATGTATAAATACTTTAAACATGATGTTACAAACTGTTTCTTCTCATCAATGTAGTAAATCCTGTTGTTGTGTTGATGTGTTCAGTTCCATCAGCATCTACCTTCACCACCTGGAGCAATGAGAAGCCGTGGATGACATCTGAGGTGCGCTCCCTACTGAAGGCCCCTGATGCTGCCTACAGGTCGGGGGACAGAGGTGCACTACACACAGCGCTCTGCGCCTTCTCATGGAATCAAGAAAGCGAAAAGAGCTTACACGGGGTTCACCAGACAGATGTGGCAGGGTGTTCAAGCACTGATGGACGACAAGACCAGGCAGAAAACTGATGGCAGTGATGCCTCACTTTCTGACAGGCTCAACAATTTCTTTGCCCGCTTTGAAGCATCCAACACTACATGAAGGGGGAGGCCCGGCCCTCCCACAGTGACCAGCCTGCTCCAACCATCTACTCGGAGCACACACAGAGGACCCTTGCCAGAGTCAACCCAAGGAAAGCGGCAGGTCCTGACAACATACCTGGTCGGGAACTCAAGGAATGTGCAGAGGTGTTAGCAGATGTTCTGACAGACATTTTCAACATCTCCCTCAGCCAGGCCGTGGTACCCAGAGGCTTCAACACATCCACGATCATCCCTGTCCCTAAGAAAACTGTTGCAGTATGTCTGAATGATTACCGCCCCGTCACCCTGACCCCCATAGTGATGAAATGTTTCGAACGGCTGGTTAAACCTCACATCACCGCCAGCCTCCCTTCATCACTGGATCCCCTGCAGTTCACATATCGCCCCGACCGCTCCTGTGAAGATGCCTTAGCCATCACACTGCACACAGCTCTCTCTCATCTGGACAACGACAACAGCTACGCCAGAATCCTGTACGATCATCCCGCAGAGACTAGTGGAGAATTGTTGCTGCTTGGCCTCAACGCTGTCATGTGTCGCTGGATTCTGGACTTCCTGTCGGAGAGACCACAGTCACTCCGGGTTGGCAGGATCAGCTGTGACTCCATCACACTGAGCACTGGCTCCCCACAGGGCTGTCTGCTCAGCCCACTGCTGTTCACACTGCTAACACATGACTGTACAGCCAGTTTCACGGACAACATCATCATCAAATTAGCTGACGACACCACAGTGGTGGGGCTCATCAGGAAAAATGATGAATCAAAGTACAGGGAGGAGATCAAACACCTGGATAAGTGGTGCAGTGAAAACAACCTGATGCTGAATACCTCCGAAACGATGAAACGATCGTTGATCTCAGACGGTCTCAGCCAGTTCACACACCCCTCAGCATCGGTGGCTCCAGTGGAGAGAGTGGAGGACATCAGGTTTCTGGGAGTGAAGATCTCAGACAATCTCACCTGGTCCGGGAACACCACCAGGATGGTGAAGCGGGCCCAGCAGAGACTTTACTTTTTGAGGAAACTTAAGCATCACTCCCCGCGAGCATCCTAATAACATTCTACAGAGGTGTGATTGAGAGTGTGCTGACCTTCTGTATTACCACCTGGTTCTCCAGCTGAAGACAAGAAAGCCCTACAGAGGATGGTCAGAGGAGCAGAGAAAATCCTCGGGGACTCCCTACGCTCTGTACAAGAACTCTTCCAGAACCGCTGCCTCAAGAGTGCTCAGGCCATCCTCGAAGACTCCTCACACCCCCTCAAGTGCTGCTCATCGGGCAAACACTACAAGCATTCAACCAGAACAACAAGGTTCCTAAACAGTTTCCCCCCCCCGCAGGCAATCAGACGGCTAAATGGCTGCCCCTTCCGAACTCTGCTGTCATCCCCACCCGACTGTCTCATGTCTCCAATGCACCGGACCCTGGAACAGTTGTTTTTTACTCAACTCGGCAAAATGTTTTTAATCATAGGTCTCTGTGTTTCCTGCTTGTTTCTTGTTTTATAACTATTTATTGACTTTCTCATTTTTAAATTATTGACAAAATGATTTGTTTTCGATTGCACTGCCCCGGACAAACGATATTTCATTTCACACTGCAGTTTTACCGTTTGGTTTTGAAATGACAAAAATAAATTCTAGTAAAACTTTAGTTCAAGTCAAAGCTCTGATTGGCCGTCAGAGAAATGCACTTTGACGACACACACACACTTCTGATACTGAAACACAAACACACACTTCTGATACTGAAACACAAACACACACTTCTGATACTGAAACACAAACACACACCTTCTGATACTGAAACACAAACACACCACACTTCTGATACTGAAACACAAACACACTTCTGATACTGAAACACACACACACACACTTCTGATACTGAAACACAAACACACACACACTTCTGATACTGAAACACAAACACACACACACCAATGAACAGTAAAGATTGTGGGATATCGGGTCATCTCCATGGTAACTAGGTCGACTCGACATTGATAAAAGAGAAACGACGTCATGTGACATAAAAAGAGTTTCTGATAAAAAAGTCAGAATCAGAATTCCGAGAACAAGAAGTTTTATTTCATGTTTACGTTGCAGATTCTTTCTATGACCTTTGACCTCGAGTCAGTCCGATTCGTGGCTTCACCCCCACACTGGACACGCCTTCGTAATGTTCGTAGAGTCACGATGTTCGTAATGACTACATCAGCTGATTTCAGCAGCAAAAGAAAAAACATCTGATTAAAAGTTATCGATCGTTAATCAGTTTGTGCCTGATGTCGATTGACTGAGGAACAGGTTCACGCCTGCTGCAGATGGTGATGTCATCAGGACGTGGTTAAACCAATCAGAGCCGCAGCTTCTTCCAGAGCTTTCGGCCACATCTAGGTTGAGTAAGTGGGCGTTGAGCTGAGAAAGATTTGAGCTGTGATTGGCGGCTTTTTGTTCAGTCGTGTTTATGTTTACTGGGATCGCTGTCGTGGCGACACACAGGAACTCATCTGCTCTTCTTCATCTTGGTGACCTTCTCCTTCCTCTTCTTCACGTGTTTTGGGACCTTGTTTTTTCTTTTTTCTCTCTGAGCTTCTTTCACCTTCTTCTTCTTCTCCTGAAACAAACTCCCCGTTAGTTTTCATTTCAAAGACTCAAAGACTCAAAGATACAAGACTCAAACACCTTTTTCTCCATCGGAGTTTCCTCGTTCGGCTCCTGGCCAGCTGTCGTCTCCTCCTCCTCCTCCTCATCCTCCTCCTCCTCTGAGGAGGAGGATGATGATGATGATGATGAATGCTTGTCCTCCAGGAGAGCAGGAACCTGAGGAGACGTAAAACAGTCAGGCTATGCTAAGCTAAGCTAAGCTAAGCTAAGCTAAGCTAGCTAAGCTAAGCTAAGCCAACACTAGTGTGAGGTGACGTACCGTCTGAACTCCTGACAGATCTTTCTTCAGTCCAGTGAGAGTCTGATACAAGATCTGAAGGAAAAAAGTTCTTCATCACCACCATCATATTCATCAACATCATCATAAAGTGAAAGAAACTTGACTCACGTTGTCATGATGGCTGATAACCGACTCTTCCTCCTTCGCCCTCATCAGTTCGACGTCTCGCTCGTAGTGACTCACGTCTGTCAGCGTGCGGGGGATGTAGGTGTTCTTAAACACCTGAGAGGGAAGAGCGTGTCAAAGGTCAGACAGGTGGTTATTACTGTAACAACCTGTGGTGGGAGGGCCAATAAGATCACCGCCACATTTCAACGACGACAGACTTTACATGTTAATGTGGGAGGAGCTTATTATGAAACTGAGTTTGACACATAAGATCACAGCGGCCGCCACAGTTGAGCTGATGAATGAAAATCGTTATAAAACAACATGTGACCTCCTCGTCCACTCGATCCTGATCTGATCGCTGTTCCGACGTCCGTTCAGCCGCAATCACCATCGCCTGGATGACACACAAACACATCAATAAACCAACAATCAGATTCCTTCTGTCTGACAATGGTTTTGTGGATAAAGTAGTTTTTGTGCAGGACGATTTCAGACCTTCTCCAGGTATTGATCGATGTTGTGACAGGTGATGGACAGGTCGGTGATGAAGTCAAACAGCTCTCTGACCGTCATCACCGCCACGCCGTGCTTCACAAAGAAATCTGGGAAACAGAAGCGGACAGTCAGTTTCCTTAAGTGCGACATCACTGACGAACGACAAGAATCATTTCATCTTTTGAACGAGGAGTGAAAACAGTAAACGTCACCGTTCACGTTGCTGCAGTCCTTCCTGAGGAACTCCAGAGCATGAGGATGATCGTGTTCTACCGACTGCGACACGTCGATGATGTAAGCGTCTCCGTTGTGATATCTGCGCTCAGGTGACAAGAAACAAACGATCTGTAGTTTGACATTCACATTCAGTCCAACGCTGCCTGTTAATCAATAAATCTCATTCATACGTTTGTTTCTACATCTGATCAATAAAAAGATCCATCAATCAATGACATTGACGTGTGGAATCTTTTATATTTTCATGATAAGACTGTAAAGATCTTAATTCTAGAGAAATTTCACAGGAAGTTTTATTTCGAAGAGCTGTCTGTGGTGCGTGTGTCCTCTGGTGGCCGTGGTCTCTTACAGCATGTTGAACTCGCTGAGGTCGGCGTGGACGAGTCGAGCTTCTTGAAACATTTTCCTCATGTTCTGTAGAACCTGCAGGTAGAGCTCACGAGCCTTCGACTCCGAAAACGATGCATTCTTCAGCAGAGGAGCTGGGCTAATCAATACAGGATCAATACATGACATAACAATCATATTAGTCTGTTTGCATCACTGATCAATAACTGACTGGTTCTTACATGTCGTCTTTTCCAATGAAGCTCATCAGCAGAACGTGACTTCTGAGCAGCAGAGGTTCTGGACTCGGGATTCTTGCCGTCTGCAGCCTGGAACACACACACTGTTCGGTTCTACTGGGTTCTATTAAATCAGGTTCTACTGGGTTCTATTACACCTGGCCTCTTAACGCTGACATTTGGTTCGGCTGGGTTCTAAATGAAACTGTACCTGTGTGTTAATGTAGTTTCTACTGTGTTCTACAGGTTCTGACCTGATGAGGTTCCTCATCTCCTTCTCTGCCCAGGTCCTCACCATCTTCCTGGGGTTCCCTTTGCAGTAACCGTGACGGAACCTGGAAGCAACAGAAGAATTTAGAACCCTGTTACTGAACATAGGGCCGGGTGATATGGTCTAAAACAAATATTGTGATATTTTTAGGCTATATTGCGATACATATCTTGATATTTTTTTAATCTCCTCTAAATCACTGTACAAATGTTAAATTCATAAAAGTCCAACTCCTCCCATCTGGTAGGCGCTTCAGAGCACTGAAGGCCAAACCGACCAGACACCAGAGCAGCGTCTCTCCTCTGGGCATCAATCTGATGAACACTGAAGCAGTCACACAGCGCCAGGAACAACCCATGTGCAATAATCCGGTACCTATTTACTATCAAATACGTATATATATAGATATATATATATATATTTACACACATATTCCACCTACCGCATTTATATAAAGCATCCTGTGACAATTTTTCTATATTTATTCCAGCATCTCTACACTACGATACAATATACTTTATTATCCCTGTGTACTCTGCATCATTGCACTATTTCTCCATTTCTTTGTCATTGTTGTGTTTTATGTCCATATATACATACATTTGCATATATATTTATATTCATACTTGTACATAGTAGTTAAATGTTTGCTTTTTTTGTTGTTGTTTATTTTTCTATTTCTGTACGTTGAGAGCAACGGAAAAACCGGAGTCAAACTCCTTGTGTGTCTACACATACATGGCCAATAAAGCTAATTCTGTCCACAGGAAGTGGCTAAGCTAGCGGAGGTTAGCATTTACGACGGTCCCCAAACTGTCAATAACCGTCTCTGAACTCTTCGCTTTCTCTCTCTCATGTTCTCTGTGTCTCTTCCATCCTGATACTAAAAGTTCTCTCCATCTAGAAGAACGAAGCGAAACTCAGAGAGAATTTCATGCTGCTTAAAAACGTTCATGTGACAATTTATACTCGATGGTCACAATAAAGTCATTTTATACATCGCATGTGGTACAAGCCGCGATACATCGAGTATATTCGATATATCGCCAACCCCTAACTGAACACAAACAAGTGTGTAGTTGATGAACTGTGTGCACACAAAATGTTGGACTTTTTGTTCTGGGTTTAAATACGTCTCATAAACTCTTGAGCGAATCAAACAAACACAAAGTAAACTTCAAAGGTTTCCCATAGTACATTTTAAATGTTTATCTTACTCTTTAAATGTAGAAATAAACTTGTCTCAGTTTGTGTTGTGATGCTCGTGTTTACATTTACACAAACAGTCGGACAGACCTACTATAAAGTGATTTAAGAGTGATTTCAAACTGAACTCTTCTGTGGTGGGACTCACCTGAACTCTCCACTGACGTATTTGTCTCGGTCTTTGAACAGCAGGATGGACGTCTTGTAGATCTTGATGGCGCGGCGTTCTCCGGCCGACGTGCAGGCGTGATAAACGTTCGCCTGAAAACACATCACCTGTTTGTGACTTCCTGTTCCTGACATTTAACTTATCACCTCACGAGCGACTAGTTGAAAGAACACAGTCATCATAATGAGAGCTAACATTAGGAAGCTAAGCTAACCAGGTTAAATGTCTGTGTATAAAAAAGTGAGGCAAACCCTAACCTGGGTTAACACTAACTCGACCCTAATGAAATTCAATGAACTGAGAACTAATGTGAAGGACTGAAGTTATTTCACATGACAGGTTTACAGGTGAGAATAATTCAACAACACCATCGTCCAATCACATTGCAGCTGTGATCCACCTGATCAGGAAACATTCAGATCGTATGTTGAAGCTGAAATCGGATCAATATATAATCAATAATAGTGATGACACATTAAAAGTATTCAGAAACGAGACATTTGAAATGTGGAAATATGATTTTTCATGATTAGATCTATGACTTGGTGAGTGACCTCTGACCTCCTTCCCGGTGCTGATGCAGCCGCTGATTTCACAGATTGCTCCACGACTCAACATCTTAAACAGAATCATTCGAGTCCGAGGATCTAAAACCTGCAGGAAAAGAAGAGACAATCCATAAACATTGATTATCTGCTAGTTATTGATCCTTCGGGTCAGAATGTTTCCTTCATTCATCCTGATGTAATCATGGTTTTAAGTGGATTTCAAAATAAAACAAATGAAACAATATTTACATTCCCTAAGGCCTTTTCTAAATAAAAGCGTATGCAGCTCACCTGTTCGACTGTGGCTCGATCTGATTTGTCCTTCACTCTGTACCTGTAGAGAGGAGCCAATCAGATGGTGAGTCAAAGTCACATGACGTGATGAAATCAACATTCAGATAAAACCCTACGTACGTATCAGCGTCTTTCTGTTTCTGCATCATCGTCACTTTATTGATCACAGAGTCTGGGTAGTTCAGTTTATCTGAAACAGTCACAAAGAGATCAGAACAAACTCATGATCGATATTTATTGATTTTCAGCAAACAAACTCTGATCAATTCAGGTCTGACCAGGATAATCAATCAAATCACCCAGGTTGATCTTGTGCTCGTATTTCCTTAGAGCTTTATCTGAAGGCGTGGACGACGGCAGCATCTTATTGGACGGATTCTGTCTGTTGGACTGAAAATACACAAACAAGAGTCAGAACCAACAGCTGATCAGTCATCAATCAGTATCATTGATCTCATTGATCAGGTGATCAGACCTGACAGTTGAGAGTCATCCTGTTGTATCTCTTGGTCAGATTTCCTCCTGCTGAATGCCATGCCCACTCTTCATCTTCATCTTCATCATCATCATCATAGTCCTCCTCCTCCTCCTCCTCCTCCTCCTGTTGATGTGGCGGCTGCAGAGCGACATCACTGACCTCAGACCGTACAGCAGACACCTCTGATTGGTCGCTACAAACCAGCGGGAACAAAAAACAATATGGCTGCCAGGTGATGGAACAGTCTTGACCTCTGACCTTAGACCTGGTCAACATATCCAGGATATCTTTCAGTTATCCAGCTGAACTTAACCTAACAATATCAATCAGGCTTAGTGGTCACATGGAGCCGTGTTACCATGGTGATTTACCCCCCCCCATCATAAGAAGTGAACGTAGAATTGAAAACTCGGAATTAAACCTGAAGTTACTCAGATAACCACAAATCCTGCTTCGTAGTTCAGGATCTACATTAGACTGAAGTGAACAACATTAAACTGTCAGTTCAGAGTCCAGCGATTCATAAATCGATCGATTAATCAATAAACACTTTCATTACGTAACAGTAACTTCCTTTCTGGAACAGAACAAACACGTGATCTCACCTATTCTCCTCTGCGTCATCAAACTGTCCAGGTACACACCCGACCGCCGACATGACGTCACACTGCACAGGTAAGACCACAAGCACGAACTGATTCGGGTCCGAGTGGATCCGACAACCAGAGCAGCGTGTTCGCCGCTTCACTTCCGGGTTTGAAAACCTGACTACGGCGAGTAAAGTGGGTGGAACTTCCGGTAACTGTGCAGAATCTCACAGTTGAACTACACGAAACTAAGACATTCAATAAAGTTCAGTGGTTTTCTTTGCTGTTGGTTTTATTTTATTTAATACATTCATCGTTTTAACGGACATTTAAACTGACCGTTCGTTTATTTTAGCCTTAAAATCAGCAAGAAGCTTTTAACTTGAAAAGTCCTCTAGGAAGTGTCGCGTAGCATGGTATCCGTTAGCCCTTGTTGTTGTTTAGTGGCAGCTAACTAGCCGTTAGCACCTGTGTCGGTTGCTCGGGGGAAGATGTCTGTGGATGTGTCTAACGCTCCGCGGTCTGTGCTGGTCTGTGATCGATCCTCTTTCCTGGATGAGAAAAACCGGATCAGTTCTCAGCTGCAGCAGCTGCACTTCAACTACAAGGTTAGCATGTTAGCAATGATGGCTTCGTTCGTTAACTTGTGCTAACTAACCTTAACTGACATGTCAGTGTGGTGAGTTAGCAGCGTAAACACGTGGTGGTACGAATTTCAAAATAAAAGTCGGGTTAGTCATATTTGTATTCATGAACATCTGTGAGGAAAGTTACTTCTTTCAAAGTTCTTTTAAACCTTTAACCATTAGAGCCCCAGTAGTTATACTGCTTGTAACACATACTGGTACTACACCCCCCCCCCCCCCCCCAAACCAACAGCCTGAAAAACTGTGTAGTTCAATATCAGAGAAAATTAAAAGACGAAAGAACCTGAGACAAATAAACATAATTCAACAGCCACAGAGGAGCCAGATAACGTCTGTCTCTCTTTCCGTCTGTCTCTCTTTCTCTGTCTGTCTGTCTCTCTTTGTCTGTCTGTCTGTCTCTCTTTCTGTCTGTCTCTCTTTCTCTGTCGTCTGTCTCTCTTTCTCTGTCTGTCTGTCTCTCTTCTGTCTGTCTGTCTCTCTTTCTTCTCTGTCTTTCTGTCTCTGTCTCTCTCTTCTCTTTCCGTCTGTCTCTCTTTCTGTCTGTCTGTCTCTCTCTTTCTGTCTTTCTGTCTTTCTGTCTCTTTCTGTCTCTCTCTCTTTCTGTCTCTCTTTCTGTCTCTCTCTCTTTCTGTCTCTCTCTCTCTCTCTTTCTGTCTGTCTCTCTCTTTCTGTCTGTCTCTCTCTCTCTTTCTTTCTGTCTGTCTCTCTTTCTGTCTCTCTCTGTCTCTCTGTCTCTCTCTCTTTCTGTCTCTCTCTCTCTCTCTCTTTCTGTCTCTCTCTCTGTCTCTCTCTCTCTCTCTGTCTCTCAGTGTCTCTAATCTGATAAAGTTCAATAAGTACCTGATTTCAATGTCGTCAATGAGTAAACGTGTTCATAAACGTGTTAATAAACGTGTTAAATAAAAGTGATGTAAAGTTCTAACGTGACTTGTTTTACCTGCAGGTGTCCTTGCTGCTGCCTGAGTGTAGCTCCGCCCCCTCTCACCTGGACTCTGTGTTAAAAAGCTTCAACAGTTTCTACCTAATCAGGAACATGCCCATATGTGAACTGCTGGACAAACACTTCCTGGAGACGGCCGTGTACCAGGGTAACACCTCACACACCTGAACACCAGGGGGCATTAAAACCTGTCTTATTCTGTCCAACTGCAACTCTGTTGCTAGGTGACAGCGCTGAGTGTCGTACAAGCTGGTGGCACCGAGCATGGAAATCCTTTGTAGACCCGAACATCTCGATTTGATTCAGTGTAGGTGGTCTACGAAGGAGGCGACCCCTCAACACACAAGTGTAAATCAAGATGGACGATATGGCAGCTCCAAAAAGTGAAAATCATTTTGATCGCCCCCTGGTGTCTGGCTGCTGTATAGGTCATAAACCTGCTCCTCCATGTTAGCAGATGGGACAAATAGTCAAACTAGTCGTTAAATAAATGTTGGTAAAGATGTTTCTGTCATTTCAGGTCGTTCTTATCTCACTGAGGTTTGTTCGTGTTTCTGATCAGTTTGGTTTGAATTTGTTATTTGATGATATAAAAACAGGCTGAGACGTGATGATTGACAGCTGACACTGATTCCTGATTGGTCAAGACTGTGTATCTCTTCTGTTGAATAATACTGCACAGACTCTGACTGTTATTGACGTCATTACCACAAAATGGCAGCATTGATGTCAGGAGATGTCGTCCATCTTTGCAGTCGATGGTTCTCACATTTTCACACTTGACTGACATGTTTCTGTATTTCTGTTTCAGGAAGTGTGTCCGGTCTCTCGTACAGAACCAGGATTGATGAAGATAACTGTGTTGCTCTGATGCCGAATGGTAAAAACTGATGACATCATTCCCACAACATATCGTACATTTGATCTGTAGGAGTTTTAGATTGATTTTGTGTGTGTGTGTGTGTGTGTGTGTGTGTGTGTGTGTGTGTGTGTGTGTGTGTGTGTGTGTGTGTGTGTGTGTGTGTGTGTGTGTGTGTGTGCAGGTCGTCTGTGTCTCTCACTGGACAAACATTCCTTCCAGGTCTTGGGAGTTGAGGGGAAACCGTCGAAGTTCAACCACAGAACAAAGAACAGATTCGGTCTGTTCATGTCGCAGAAGATTATAATTATATTCATAATAATAATATATTAATGAATATAAATTATTTACAAATGAAAAAAACATCCAAGAAGCCTCCTCACTACTTACATGTGCAACATGTTCAGGACTGAACACCTAAAACAAGGTGGAGATATTGTAGTTCAAGTATCTTGGCTCATGTTGGACCCACATTAATTCTTTAAAAGTCACTTTCAAAAGGTGTCAAACATTGAACAATTTAACAGGTAATGCTGCTTGGATGTTTTTACATTCAATGATTCTCTCACATATTGAGTATTGTTTTACTAACTGGTCGCTCACTGGTGTAACAACATTCAAACCAATAGTCACTTTACAAGAAAGACATTCAAAATCCATCTTTATGTTCATTGTACCATTCTTGCAAAGGATAATCTATAGAGTTATGAGAATTTAAAAAATGTAAAATATAATATATATATGTATATATATATAATATACATATATATACATACATACATACATATATATATGTCCCGTTTCGTACTTCCTCCCCGTATGAGTCATGGATTCGCACTCGTCTCTCAGCCCCCCCCCCCCCCCCAGCCGGTACCAGTCCAGCCTCCGAACCCACCACCACCACCACCCCTCGAAACCGACACCAAGCAGACTTGTTGCTGAGCTAGCAGCTTGTTAGCTACCACAGGCAAACACTGAAGAAACACTGCAGCGTGGAGGGATGTAGGACGAGAATGTGTCTGTGCACCCTCCTGAGAACGTTTCTGTTCGAGACCAGTGGTTACGCTTTATTTCTTCTGACGTGCCGTGACGCTGTGCTCAGTACGGAGTAAAGTCTACGTTACTCCGTACTGAAACTCCGGACGTTACTACATCGGCCGACTGTTCTGCTAAAACTTGAACAGACATGAGGACGGTGTAACTTCAGAAACATCCGGTTGTAAACACATGTGAACATGTGGCTGGTTTTCTATAGCTGCAAACATCACGTGGCTTTCAGCTGTGTTTACCAGAGGGAACGCACCAGAATGAGACCGGTGATAGGCCTGGTCGCGTGTCACTCAAAGTGCAGTCAGCCAATCAGAGGAGGGGCTCAGGAGGCAGGTCTGCAGCTCCAGAGAGGACGGAGAGAGGAAGTGGAAATACACACTGCAGCAGTTTGTCCACTTTAAACCACTGATGTATCATCTTAGGGAACCAATACCTCACATTAGGTCCCAAAGTGTAAAATATGGGCCCTTTAAATGAAATAATTGACAAAAGGTTGAGTGGTATTGGCACCAGGGCACCACTAGAGGGGGCTGTGACTGGATACATTGAAGGCTTCTCCTCTTTAACTCATGTTTATATTTGCTACCTGCGTCGGGACTACAGCTGTAAATTAGCAGTCATGCTAGAATCTGCCATGTTTACATGTATTGTTTTTAGACTGATGTTTATTACATTATCTTTACTTGAAGTTGCACTTCAAGTAAACACTTTTCAATGTCATCTCCAAGGCCAGAAAAAACTGAATATGTTGTGTGTGTGTGTGTGTGACAGTCGTATCCGTGGATCTGACTGACAGCAGCATGGCTCCTGGTGGGCGGGGCTACGTCAGACTCCTCACAGGTCTGAGGTCACGACTTCACCTGAGGACCGACTTCCTGCTGTCACATCCTCCAGGTGAGTTACATCATTAGCTGCTGCCTCGTAGGTAACACTGTATTTCACCCATAACCCACAGCTGTCTGTCCTGCAGGGGGTGGAGCCTCTCTGCAGCACCTCCTGTCTCGTTATGATTGGTCGGAGCACAGACCTGAGATCAGCAGTCGGGTCCTGACACACCTGTCCTGTCCCGCCCTGCTGTCCTCTGACCCGCAGCCAGGGGACGCTCACAGTTTCCTGGAGTGGCTCGGAGCCGTGGACGCAGACATCAGCTGGTGACGACCCGTCTCTTTGAACCTGCTCTGTGAACACGTCAGGCAGGAAACCGTGAACTTGTCTTCTGTGTTTCAGCGAGAACTCGTCCAACAGCTTCATGTCTTCATTGGTCTGTCCGGCGCCGACGACAATGCTGAGTAGAGCTCTGAGCGTCTCTGTCTGTGGACTGCTGCTTCCTCAGGACATCCACCGGCTCGTCCAGGAGCTCAGGTGACACTTTTTTTCCTGGTTGTCGTGACTACCTCTAAAAACTGACGTGGATGACTTGAGAATCGTGGATCTGTGATGACGGGCGTCTGACATAAGGACGTACTGTTTCTTTAACTGCAGTTCGTCTCAGTGGTGGCGTCTGATTTTTCAGGCTTTTATTTCTCTGGAACAAACGTCTGTTTATCTTTGTCATTTCCTCACCTGTCCTGCAGGTGTCACCTGGAGCAGCCTCGGCTGGCGCCCTGGGCGTCTCTGACGGTTCACGGTTTCGTTGACAGTCCTGTATCTTGGGGGGATGGTGAGCACGGAGTCCTGACAGGAGGAGAGAACTTCTACAACCTGCTGATGTTCCCCGACCACACCTACCACCTTCACCTGGCTACAGGGGCACATGACACCTGTCCACAGTGATGACGTCATCTGCGGGTGCCTGCCTTGATCCCTTTAGTTTTATTTGAATCAGGTTTCGTTGTATAAACTTGTTTCTCGTCAAATGTCCCAAACTAAATAACTTATTTAAAATAAAATTGTTTAGACAAAATATAAAACAATCTGAGGTTTAAAAAAGTTAAATTGAAATAAAATGTTTGAATGTTTTTGAAACTGAACTTTGGTTTAAATATAACAATTATAAACCGCAGCTCTGCTTTGATCTTTATGTACATGAAGTTATCTGTTTGAGTCCGAGAAAAAAAATGTACTGATTGATTTTAGACGTTTTCTGATATTTATTATTCACGTTAATAACTCGCACACAGAATGAGTTCATCTGTGAGCTAATGATCAATTAGTAAAATGAAGTTTTTATTCTTCATGACTCATCAGCTGATAAATGATCTAAACCAGATCATTTCCCTCAAGTTATTTTGTCGTAAATATAAAAATGTCAGTAAATCTATTTCCAGTATTGTGTTTTTCTGCAGTGATGAGAATCAGCTGATCGTTATTTACTTAAGTTCTATCATTTGATCCTTTCAAAATAAAATAACATTCATCACTTCAGACTGAACAGTTTTTTATTTCACTGCTTCAGTTGTGTTTGTATAAAAGCTTGTCCAATGACTTAAAAAAATTCCTTGTCATCGTTATTGTGGCTGGTATTTGTAATGTCAGCACAAATCAAACCTGGTTCACAAAGAATTTAAAGGAGCAGTTCAACATTTAAGTAAATCCTCCGCAAAGCTCTGTTGCCGGATGGATAAGCCAGTGAGTTTATTTTAGCTTAACATGTTGTTATGGCTGTTTTCTGTGTGTAGATTCATACCTGTTATGGATCTACAGCTGTTTCCAATTTTAATAATTAACTGTTGAACTGCTCCTTTAAAGTTATTTGTTTAAACTAAGTCATAAACTTTGACGTGTGACAGAATGGATCGACAGGCCACGCCCACACACTGCATCAACACAGGTTTTTTTACCCATGATTCAGCACTGTAGTGTCCTGATGGGAGCGCTGCAGAGGAAACTGAGGTCAAAGGTCAGCGTTTATTTCTTGCTCCTGCACGGAGGGAATTCTGGGAGCCGGTCCTGTTCTCTGTTGTAGTTCAGTTTCATATCTGATTGAACAGAGTTAGCCTAGCTTAGCATTAAGACTGGAAGCAGAAAGTTGTTTGCGTTATTTTCCTTACCCATAAAAAAATTGAATGCAGAAATCAGCTGTTTTTGTCAGAAAGTCATAGAAACACAGATTTGTGTATCACCAGATGACATCTGTCCAGTTCACACTGTTTTAATTTGTTAGACGCTCCCTTAGAAACCCGGAGGACTGAAAACACTACGTTCTTCTATCTGTTGGATGCAGAGCGAGGCTAACAGTGTCCCCCTGCTTCCAGTCTTTGTGCTAAGCTAGGCTAAAAACGTTCTGCTGAAACCATAACTTAAAGTTGAACAATAAACAAACTGAAACATTCAGCCTTTCCCGCCGAGTCACTGTATCCAACTCAGAAGTGCTGAGTCACAGGTCCAGGTGGTGGTGGAGGTTCTAGCAGAGCTCGGTTCTCCGCTGCAGGAACTGCAGGATGGAGTCTGTTCCCTGTGATGAGCCCCACACTCTCTTTAGGGCTTCACACTCACGCTCGTTAGCTTGCTCCAGAGCACTGCGGCTGGTGTTCCTCATCAGGGCTTTGGACTCCCGCAGAACCTGCAGACCAGGAACCAGCAGAGACACAGCGTGAAGGAGAGGAGCGTATGTGAATGAGTGTGTATTAGTGTCTGTGTGTGTGTATTAGTGTCTGTGTATTGTGTATTTGTGTCTGTGTGTGTGTATTTGTGTGTATTGACTGACCAGCGAGTCGACTGTCACCAGTTCTTTGATCCTCAGCATCACTTCCTGTGTGAAGGTTCCCGGCCACAGAACCTGAGACACCAAACCTTTACAACACGCCTCCTGAGCCGTCAACTTCCTGCCACTCAGCAACAGCTCGTTAGCCTGGAACACAGGAACATTTAACTTGAGAGGGTGAATGGAGAGAGGGTGAATGAAGCGATGGGGTGAGAGGGGAATGAAGCGATGGGGTGAGAGAGGGTGAATGAAGCGATGGGGTGAGAGAGGTGAATGAAGCGATGGGGTGAGAGAGGGTGAATGAAGCGATGGGGTGAGAGAGGGTGAATGAAGCGATGGGGTGAGAGAGGGTAATGAAGCGATGGGGTGAGAGAGGGTAAATGAAGCGATGGTGGAAGGGTGATGAGGATGGGTGAGAGAGGGTGAATGAAGCGATGGGGTGAGAGAGGGTAAATGAAGCGATGGGGTGAGAGAGGGTAAATGAAGCGATGGGGTGAGAGAGGGTAAATGAAGCGATGGGGTAGAGAGGGTAATGAAGCGATGGGGTGAGAGAGGGTAATGAAGCGATGGGTGAAGGGTGATGACGAGGGGTGAAGGTGAATGAAGCGATGGGGTGAGAGGGTGAATGAAGCGATGGGGTGAGAGGGTGAATGAAGCGATGGGGTGAGAGGGTGAATGAAGCGATGGGTGAGAGGTAATGAAGCGATGGGTGAGAGGTAATGAAGCGATGGGGTGAGAGGGTGAATGAAGCGATGGGGTGGAGAGGGGTAAATGAAGCGATGGGGTGAGAGAGGGTAATGAAGCGATGGGGTGAGAGGGTAAATGAAGCGATGGGTAGAGGAAAGCGGGTGAAGGGGATGAGCGATGGGGTGAGAGAGGGTGAATGAAGCGATGGGTGAGAGGGTAATGAGCGATGGGTGAGAGGGTAATGAAGCGATGGGGTGAGAGAGGGTAATGAAGCGATGGGGTGAGAGGGTGAATGAAGCGATGGGGTGAGAGGGTGAATGAAGCGATGGGGTGAGAGAGGGTGAATGAAGCGAT
Organism: Reinhardtius hippoglossoides; assembly: GCA_006182925.3. Lineage (NCBI taxonomy): Eukaryota > Metazoa > Chordata > Actinopteri > Pleuronectiformes > Pleuronectidae > Reinhardtius > Reinhardtius hippoglossoides. Next base: position 103,460 of record CM031680.1, on the reverse strand, counting down.
GGGGTGAGAGAGGGTAAATGAAGCGATGGGGTGAGGAGGGTAAATGAAGCGATGGGGTGAGAGAGGGTAGAATGAAGCGATGGGGTGAAGGGTAATGAGCGATGGGTGAGAGGGTGAATGAAGCGATGGGGTGAGAGGGGTAATGAAGCGATGGGGTGAGAGAGGGTGAATGAAGCGATGGGGTGAGTATGCAGGGTGAGAATGAAGCGATGGGGTGAGAGAGGGTAATGAAGCGATGGGGTGAGAGAGGTAAATGAAGCGATGGGTGAGAGGGAATGAAGCGATGGTGAGGGTGAATGAAGCGATGGGGTGAGAGAGGTGAATGAAGCGATGGGGTGAGAGGGTGTAATGAAGCGATGGGGTGAGAGAGGGGTAAATGAAGCGATGGGGTGAGAGAGGGTGAATGAAGCGATGGGGTGGAGAGGGTAAATGAAGCGATGGGGTGAGAGAGGGTAATGAAGCGATGGGGTGAGAGAGGGTAAATGAAGCGATGGGTGTGAGAGAGGGTAATGAAGCGATGGGGTGAGAGAGGGTAAATGAAGCGATGGGGTTGAGAGGGTAATAAAGCGATGGGGTGAGAGGGGAAATGAAGCGATGGGGTGTAGAGAGGGGTAAATGAAGCGATGGGGTGAGAGAGGTAAATGAAGCGATGGGGTGAGAGGGTAATGAAGCGATGGGGTGAGAGGGTAATGAAGCGATGGGTGAGAGGGTAAATGAAGCGATGGGGTGAGAGAGGGTAAATGAAGCGATGGGGTGAGAGAGGGTAAATGAAGCGATGGGTAGGGTGTGGAGAGAGGGTAATGAAGCGATGGGGTGAAGGGTAATGAAGCGATGGGTGAGAGAGGGTAAATGAAGCGATGGTGAGAGTGAAGAGGGGTTAGAAGGTAATGAAGCGATGGGGTGGAGAGAGGGTTAAATGAAGCGATGGGGTGAGAGAGGGTAAATGAAGCGATGGGGTAGAGGGTAATGAAGCGATGGGGTGAGGTAGAGGTGTAAATGAAGCGATGGTGGGAGGGTAATGAAGCGATGGTGAAGGTAAATGAAGCGATGGGGTGAGAGAGGGTAAATGAAGCGATGGGGTGAGAGAGGGTAAATGAAGCGATGGGGTGAGAGGGTAAATGAAGCGATGGGGTGGGAGAGAGGTAATGAAGCGATGGGGTGAAGGGTAAATGAAGCGATGGGGTGGAGAGGGTAATGAAGCGATGGTGGTGATGAGGGGTAAAATGAAGCGATGGGGTGAGAGAGGGTAAATGAAGCGATGGGGTGAGAGGGTAATGAAGCGATGGGGTGAGAGGGTAAATGAAGCGATGGGGTGGAGAGGGTAATGAAGCGATGGGGTGAGAGAGGGTAAATGAAGCGATGGGGTGAGAGGAATGAGCGATGGGTGAGAGGATGAAGCGATGGGGTGAAGAGGGTAAATGAAGGATGGGGTGAGAGGTAATGAAGCGATGGGTGAGAGAGGGTGAATGAAGCGATGGGGTGAGAGAGGGTAAATGAAGCGATGGGGTGAGGAGAGGGTGAATGAAGCGATGGGGTGAAGGTAATGAAGCGTGGGTAGAGGTAAATGAAGCGATGGGGTGAGAGAGGGTAAATGAAGCGATGGGGGTATGAGAGGGGTGAAATGAAGCGATGGGGTGGAGAGGTGGAAATGAAAGCGATGGGGTGAGAGAGAGGGTAAATGAAGCGATGGGGTGAGAGGGTAAATGAAGCGATGGGGTGGAAGAGCGGTGAATAATGAAGCGATGGGTGTGAGAGGGTAAATGAAGCGATGGGTGGAGGGTGAATGAGGAGGGTAGAGGATGAAGCGATGGGTGATGAGAGGGTAATGAAGCGATGGGGTGAGAGGAGGGTGAAATGAAGCGATGGGGTGAAGAGGGTAAATGAAGCGATGGGGGGAGAGGGTAATGAAGCGATGGGGTAGAGAGGGTAAATGAAGCGATGGGGTGAGAGGGTAAATGAAGCGATGGGGTGAGAGAGGGTAAATGAAGCGATGGGGTGAGAGGGTGAATGAAGCGAGGGGTGAGAGGTAATAGCGATGGGGTGAGAGAGGGTAAATGAAGCGATGGGGTGAGAGAGGGTAAATGAAGCGATGGGGTGAGAGAGGGTAAATGAAGCGATGGGGTGAGAGGGGTAAATGAAGCGATGGGGTGAGAGGGTAAATGAAGCGATGGGTGAGAGAGGGTAAATGAAGCGATGGGGTGAGAGAGGGTAAATGAAGCGATGGGGTGAGAGAGGGTAAATGAAGCGATGGGGTGAGAGGGTAAATGAAGCGATGGGGTGAGAGAGGGTAAATGAAGCGATGGGTGAGAGGGTAAATGAAGCGATGGGGTGAGAGGGTAAATGAAGCGATGGGGTGAGAGGGTAAATGAAGCGATGGGGGGAGAGGGTAATGAAGCGATGGGGTGAGAGAGGGTAAATGAAGCGATGGGGTGAGAGGGTAAATGAAGCGATGGGGTGAGAGGGTAAATGAAGCGATGGGGTGAGAGAGGGTGAATGAAGCGATGGGGTTTTTTAGGTCTTCACCTTCAATTCAAAGTGCCTTGAGATAATGTATATTATGATTTGGCACTAAAATTGAATTGAAATCAAATAAAGTGATGATGTGAATTAAGGTAAATTAAGTGAGTTATGAGGTGAGTGAATGTAACTGAAGAGGAAGACTGACCGAGGCGAGACCCATGATGCGGGGGAAGGTGAAGGATGAACAGGCATCAGGCGTCTGGCCGTAGGATGTGTACGGCGTCTGGAACCAGGCTTTTTCATTGGCCCACACCACATCACAGAGTGGCAAGATGGCAGCACCAAGGCCCAACGCTGGCCCGTTCACTGCCGCTACAATCGGCTTCCTGAACTGGATGAAGGTGTTGACAAAGGTCCTGGAGTGGAGGAAACAGAGGTCAGAGATCAACACCTCTACCGGATGACAGGGTTACCATTGAGTGAGCATCACCTGATAGTTTCAGCCATTTTGATGCTCTCCTTCTTCCGGTCGTCCGTCAACCGTCTGATGAAATACAGAAAGTCCAGGCCGCAGCAGAAGACACTGCCGACAGCACTAACCAACACCAGCTTACTGTCATCCGATGCTGCAGTTGCCATGGCGCTCTGGATCTCCTTCATCACCTGATGAAGACAAGGAGAGACAACATGACTGCTGAGGTCAGTCACCATGACATGTGGAGTTTAACCTGACCGAGTTTGGACTTGTGATTTTAGAATTGAGGATGGCATGGTCACATCACACATTCATGGGTTAGAATAATGAAGTCGCAAGGTTACAGAAAACAACTTGTAGAGCTGTTATTAGGGGGTTTGGGTTAATGGATGGGGGCATGATCCCACCTCAGGGTTGAGCGTGTTGTTCTCAGAGCTCTTGGTGGAAAGCAGGATGTGGGTGAAGCCGTCCTGTTTCTTCACGACAATGTCACGGTAACGGTAAGCACTCTCTGTCTGTCGAACACTGAACCTCAGGCGTTTGTCAAAAGCAGAGCGTTCCTCTAGACGACGCTTCCCTGTCACACTGGTTGCCCCAGCAACAGCACTCTGCCCACCTGACATCCCGTTGGCTGCAACAGCCTCCATTAACGCAGCGTTACCTGTGAGAAGCAAAACACAGGTCATTCCAGTGGTTTTTCATTCACACGTCAGACCATGGTTCATTTATGAACAACAGGTTCTTTATATAAGTTCATTAAAGTGGTTTTAAAAAATGTTCTGAGATTATGATTTAGATTTCTGAGATGTCCAAACAAGCTGATTTGATAGCCAATCAGAATCATGCAAACTATGTGACCTAAGACCTCACCTGTGCCACTGAGGGACCGCATGGCAGCAGGTGTGATGGGGACTCGGGGTGGGGGCAGAGGATTTTGGCTGCGGGGTCTGGTCCCCATGCGGGCCCTCTCTTCTCCAGGCCCAAGCTGGACTCCGGCCGGTTTCTCCAGAAGAGCAACCTCAGGTGGGACCTGGTGAGCTTCTTGAGGTCCGGCCTCCAGACTGTGAGCCGCCTCACTAGGAGACTCCTCCGAGTCCAGGCGGCTGTTCATCGGACTCTTAGGAACCAAGATCTTGATGCCAGTCTTGGAGAGATCCACGCTGCGGCGTGCCAAGCAGGCTGGAGCCGCCGACATCAGGCCACTGCTGAACCTGTCGGCCAGCAGGGGCTGGCGAGAGCCAACAGAGGCCGGACTGGTCAGTCCAACAGGAGGCAGGTGAGCTGGACTCACCTGGTTACAGTCGGCAGTTAAAACTACACTGATGTCACTGCGAGCTGTGGCGGTGATTGGCGGCCTGAAGGGTGGTCTGTGGGCAGAGATATAGTGGAGGCTCGGCGAGCTTCGGGTGGAGCGCAGTAACGTGCTGTCTTTTTCCCGCACTGCATTTTGATGGTTAAACTCATGGACGTAGATCATACAGGTGGACAGGTGACTCTCGGGCTCCCAGGTGTCCTCCTCTGAACCGTAACCTCTCCACCTGACCAGGTACTCCAACTTCATCTTCTTGTTCTTCCTCTTATCGATGATCCTCTCCACCTGCAGGAGGCGCCGCAGCACAGTTCATTCAAATCAACCAAAACAACAGAAGAAAAAAGAACATTAAAATCAATTATCATCAATAATCTGTTAGCACTGCTGTGTCTCTGTATTTGATTGAGTCACTCAACCGGACTCACCAAGCTAACACCAGCTGTCACCGAGCTAACACCAGCTAACACCAAGCTTGCACCAGCTGTCACCGAGCTAACGCCAGCGAACACCAGCGAACACCCAGCTAACACCCAGCTGTCACCCAGCTGTCACCCAGCTAACACCAGCGAACACCCGGCTGTCACCGAGCTAACGCCAGCGAACACCAGCGAACACCCAGCTAACACCCAGCTGTCACCCAGCTAACACCAGCGAACACCCGGCTGTCACCGAGCTAACACCAGCGAACACCCAGCTAACACCCAGCTGTCACCCGCTACACCACACCCCGCTGTCACCAGCAACACCAGCTAACCCGGCTGTCACCAGCTAACCAAGAAACAGCCCCAGCTAACACCAGCGAACACCCGGCTGTCACCAAGCTAACACCAGAGAAAACCAAGCTGTCACCGAGCTAACACCAGCGAACACCCGGCTGTCACCAAGCTAACACCAGAGAAAACCAAGCTAACACCAGCTACCACTCAGCTGTCACCAGCTAACCCCTAGCTAACACCAGCAAACACCCAGCAAACACCCAACTAACACCCAGCAAACACCCAACTAACACCCAGCTTTTAACCAGCTAACAGCTAACAACAGCTAACAGCTAACAACAGCTAACCCCCAGCTAACAACAGCTAACACCAGCAAACACCCAACTAACACCCAGCTTTTAACCAGCTAACAGCTAACACCCAGCTAACACCCAGCTAACCCCCAACTAACAACAGCTAACACCCAGCTAACAACAGCTAACCCCCAACTAACACCCAGCTAACAGCTAACCCCCAGCTAACGACAGCTATCACCCAACCAACACCCAACATTCACCCAGCTAACAACAGCTAACACCCAGCTAACAGTCAGCTAACGACAGCTATGACCCAACAATAAACCCAACATTCACCCAGCTAACAACAGCTAACAGCTAACACTCAGCTAACACCCAGCTAACACTCAGCTAACACCCAACATTCACCCAGCTAACACCAGCTAACACCCAACATTCACCCAGCTAACAACAGCTAACAGCTAACACTCAGCTAACACCCAGCTAACACTCAGCTAACACCCAACATTCACCCAGCTAACAACAGCTAACAGCTAACACTCAGCTAACACCCAGCTAACACTCAGCTAACACCCAACATTCACCAGCTAACACTCAGCTAACAACAGCTAACACTCAGCTAACACCCAATATTCACCCAGCTAACACCCAGCTAACAGCTAACACCAGCTAACACCGCGGCTACTTCCAGAAGCTAACTGTGGCAATGAGCTAACTCGATCAGTTATGTTTATCTCCGTCTAGAGTCACGTGAACACGTGAACCAGCTGCTAACTACCCTGTTAATTTAACTAACTAACCAGTTAGTTACTTCCTTTGAGTTCACCACTTTAACATTAACTCTGAACGCTGCCGCTAGCTAAGATTAGCATTAAAGTATTAGCTCGCGTCACCTCGTAGAACTCCTCCGTAGCCATGGAGACTGTGCGCGTGCACGAGCAGCTTCCAGAAGCGAATTCAGGTGAGCACGAGCATGAGAAGAGATGCGCGTCGATTCCTCCTGACACGAGCTCCGTGTGTGCGCGTCCTCCGGGTCCAAGTTTAGCTGTTAGCTGTTAGCTAACCAGCAGCTCCACGACACATCCGGTGTGACTCTCACCTACAAAATAAAAGCCCCAGACCGCTGCTCGGTTAGGGTTTTAAACTGAATGAGATTATTTTCACTATAATCAATGGAATGTTTATTAATTTCCAAAGATTCCAGGTTTTCTGTTTTTAAGTTGTTAAAACCCTTAGATTATTGATTGAATTGATCAATTAAGAAGAAAATTCTGAAAAAGTTATTAAACCCTCAATACATTTTACACATGAATTAAACATGTTTAAAAAGTTCAACGTGATTCAAGATGAGATGAAACTGCTTCATGCTACGTTATTTATATGAGAATACTGCTATAATATTTATTATTTATTAAATTATATTCATCTATTTTATTCTCTCAATTTATTCTAAATTATATTTATTCTCTAAACATGTTAAAGATCTTTCAGCTTCGCTGGACTCTGATTGGACCATTCCATTAGTGATGTCATGAATCCAGGTACATCCAGGTGTTTAATTGTTTACCTGATTTTACATTATTAAATTTCAAAGTAAGAGTGAATGTTTAATTATCAAATTTCTTCTCCTTTTATAGTTTATCATCAGTGTTGATGAGGTAAAAAGACAAATCACTTTTCAACATTTTGTAGATTTTCAGTGAAACGTTTCTCAGACTTGGACAAATTGATAAGAAACAGGTTTGATTTTATTCGACAAAGACGTTTCAGCTCCTCCTCACGTCCTCGTCAGTCAGACTTCTTGTTGGTCACTTTCTTGCATTGTGGTGCGACATCGTCGTCGTCCTCACTGCTGGTGTGTCGGGCTTTACAGCACAGGTAACAGAAGACGGTGGCGATGGTGAATGGGAAGCCGAGTAAGAAGAAGCCAAGCAGTGGAGCCTGGCCGAACAGCGACTGGACAGATAGAGGACACAAAGGTCAGAGAGGTCAGAAGACAGGCAGTCAGGTAGACAGGAAGCCGGACTGATGATGTCACCACTTACCCTTATCAGGAGTTTTGTGTCATGGACGAGGCGTCTGACACGTTGGACAACACCATTTCCTCCCTGACACTGGAAACACAGAACAAACAGATGTTTCAGAAAAAAATGTAACTGTCGAATCTTCTCCATCATGGGAGTTGCTCCCCTCACCTGGATGCTGCCATCCAGAATCTCGTTCAGGAAGTCGAAGAGTTGGCGCTCTGTATCCACGGTGCCTTGTGGCAGGAAGTAACCATCGTTGGACAAATTAACCACGACAAACGACGGCACGATCACGTCCCTGAGAACAAAGACAGAAACAAACCGTAATACTGAGAGTATGAGAACCCCCCCTTCCTCTAACGATCTTCCACATTAATGTGCATCCGTGTTCGAGTCCGGCCTCTGGACGGTAACCACTTCACTGACTCACGTCATCATCAGTCCGTTGATGTAGTCGTTTTCCTCCATGAAACCAAAGTAGAAGTTTCTAAAACACAGACACACTATCAGCTTTTATTGTGTATTTTCTGCTCAGTGATTTTTCAAAATAAAAGACCGACCTGCTGTAGGTGTCTCTGTAATCTGCAGCCACTTTCTCCATGAGAACTTTGTACCTGAACGGGTGAATCAGAGGCGTCACAGGAAGTTCACACCTGTTTACCTGATGGACAATCGTTGGAGATTTACCTCACACTCTTTTCACACATGTTCTTCTCCTCCAGCAGCACCAGCGCCACCAGTTTACCTGCAGGGGACAGGTGAGGTCACTTCAGCTGGTCAAAATAGCAGCCTCACAGATGCAGTTCCTCTAACGTCCACCGGGTGCTGCTGTGATTAAACTTCTACTATACTGAGGTTTTCCTAAATTACATTGTTGTTGAATATCATCAGTGGGGTATTCCATCAAAGGGGCTAAATGCTAATCCTGGCCTACTTGGATGAGTCTGGCTAATTTAAGCGAGAGATCCGTTCAATGGCTTACATTAATTCCTGCGCAGTAACCATAGTAACGTATGCTTCAGAGCTAGCTTGCTCCCTACCAGGATTACAGCCTAGCTCTGTTTAGTTAGTGTCTAAAAGAATGTTAGACAGTAGGAAACAAGTTCTCAAAAAAAAGTTCCATCCAACGTTTTTTGTAAGCTCATGCTTTTATTATCCGTGATCAGAATGATACAAATAATTCAATGATTGCAAAAATATTTTTTTGTCACAATCTATTAGTTTTGTTAATTGGTTATTATTTTTAAGATGTGGGAAAAAAAGAAATGAGAACATCGCCCTCTAGTGGCTGTGGCATCTTTTTTATGGCTAAAAGGTTCATATTTACAGATCTACTTCTGTTTAAAACACACTCTTCACTCTCATTAGATGCGACTTAATACTCTGAAGTATTTGTACTTCATCTTGTTGCCAAGTCCTTGTTTGTGTTTGTTGGGATGTGACAGAATAAAGTTTATTAGGTCAGTGAGTCCGAGGCTTCACACAAACTTCATCAGGCTCATTCACAGTAAATGTTCTGTAGTGATTTCCAACAGATCTGATATTACACAGCTTCATATCCACAGTCTGACTCTAGTGATCTCACAGTTCATTTACTAAATGAAACATGTCAGCTGTGGAGGAAGATTAACAGCACGTGTGAGTTTGTAATAAATTCGGCAGCTTCTGATACTAATCCTGACATTTAGCTGACTTGAGATCAGTGTCTGCCTGTCTGTGATGACATCACACAGGTGTGGGTTACCTGTCTCTCCCATGGCGTACAGAGTGTAGCTGTCGATCTTGGAGAAGTTTGGGAAACGTTCTCTGTTGATCCACAGCCTCAGTTCTCCGTCACGTTCTTCTGAAAGACAATCACATCTCACAACTCAGGTCAAATGACTCATCACTGAGCAACACGTCAGACGATGGTTTGTTTATATTTTGATCTTTTCTAGATGGTGTCTGTTGTCATGTCAGCAAGTACAGAACCGGAGTGTTTCAGACTTACCGCTGTAGGTGAAGTAGGTTCCGTCTTTAAATAGAACCACGGCCGGCAGAGACGTCAGAGCGATGACCTATGATACAGACTGACTTTAATAACTCATGAGTCCAGGTGTGAAGACAGAGGTTCTGTAGGTTCTGCACTTTCCCACCTTTTTACCTCCAACAAACACACCTGTACAGCTGAAGATGTTCAACCATTTGTAAAAGCATCAAACATCAGCAGGTATCGATAGAGTTCGATAGAACCCTACAGTCTTTGACTATGTTCTTCTGTTCTTTAGCTCTATTCTACGATGTTCTCCTGGGGCCTCATTTATAACCGGAAGCAAAAAACGGAGCCTGAAACTTGCGTACGCCACTTCTCACGCAAACTTTGGGATCTGTAAAACAAACTTGACGGGAGAACGTGTGCACTTGTTCAGACGTTTGCCTCCACCTTTAATTGGATCTTTTCTTATTTCCGGCCATGTTCTTTCTATCGTCTTCACTCTCACTCGCTGTGTTAACAGCAGCAGCAGAGTATCAGTGTATTTTATTTATTAGTGACATCACTGCTGTCCCATGAATCGCTCTTCACCTCCACCTCACTAACAAACACCTCATGTCAGTCAGAAAGTTTCACTTCCTCTTCTCATCGCTTGATGCCGTGACTCTGTCATGACTCACGGTGGAAGCCCATTGGTCTGCAGCATAATGTAATATTCATGCCGTGCTTTGCATTGACCATTCATGGTTGAAAGTGGGCGTGTGGAGGGCGGAGCTGGAGGCAGATCCACGTACCAACGTTTCCAGGTGGACTGTGATTTATAAAGGGAACATCGCATTCAGGTGTGCGTGCGCACGGTTTTATCAATCAGAATTTGTGCATATGCCATTTCCGGCTTTTGTGTGCGCACGTACGCTTTTAGTTTGAATCCCACGCTCTGTTTTATAAATGAGACCCCAGATCTCTGTCTGGTCTACTGTGTTCTCCTGTTCCCTCAGTCATGTGTGACCTTTGGTAGAACGTCTCTGGCAGCGGAGAAGAAGTTGGTGTGAACGATCAGATGTTCTGCAGCAGCCGAGAAGTTTCCCTGAAAAACAACAGAGGTCAGAGTGTGTGTGAGAGTGTGTGTGTGTGTGTGTGTGTGTGTCTTTGATAGTGTGTGTGTGTGTGTGATAGTGTGTGATAGTGTGTCTACCTTCAGTTGTGATGTGGCTCCTACATACACAAACATGACATCATGGCGGCTCATTGCGTGTTGGAAAAGCTGCAGACTGTTCAGAGATCGAACACAGGGCCTGAACAACACACACACACACACACACACACTGATAAACATAAATACACTCACTCACACACACACACACACACTCACTCACACTCACTCACCCTGATAAACATAAATACACTCACTCACACACACACACACACACTCACTCACCCTGAGACTCGATGTGTAAACTCCATTATTTCTTCTTTTGTTCTTTTTCCTGAATAAACATATTTCACGTTTTTCTTCCACCTAAAAAAAAACATCAGTTCACACATGATCTCATCTGGATTATTGATTATTGATCTGTATAAATAATCATTCAGCCTCTTCTGATTGGCTGGTGTGCAGTGATGTCACAGCGAGGACTCACATGATGATGGCTGGATAACCTCTGACCTTGAACTCTTCTGCCAAACCTGGAAGAAAACACAACCTCAGCTGTGACCTCTGACCATGCCCACCTTTTAATGCAACAGATCCAACAGCTGATTAAACACAACCACGATTTCTTATAAATCTTAATTAATACTGATGTTTCCATGGATAGAAGAAAACAGGTCAGAGCAGAAAGTTCATGACCATATTTTTTCTATTTTATTAATTATCAGAGTGAACCTCACAGAAACCTGTGGTTCTCCAGACACAGTCACCACGACAACAGAAAAGGCCGTTAAGAATGAGACTGAGTCAAATGAGGTCAAAACCAAAAGTGCTGTGAGACGAGTCACCTGGTGACGCACTTCCTGTCCATTTAATTTACTTTGGGTTCTAATGAGTGGAGATTATTTCAGTATATTAATTTTATTATTGTTTCACTGTGTGTGGCTGAGTCAGGTGATAGTTCTTTTTTTGATAGTATAACTGACCGGTGTTGGCGGTGGCGTCTGATTTGCCGACATTGACTGGAGAACCAAGACTCTTCAGTTCTGATCCAATCTGATGCCAAACAGGATCCAGCTGTTTACAGAAGGAACACCAGGGGGCGTAGAACTGCACAGAGAACAACACAACATTGTCACAATGGGTTTGCAATGACAGTGTCTGGGTCAACAGAGATTACCTCATCTTAACAATATATGGCTGCAGGAAATCATCGTTAAGAATATTGATCTGACAAATGGATATTGATTATTGAATATCGGGGGGTGGGGTGCAGTTGTGGGTCACCTGCATATGACAGTTGTGTGTGTGTGTGTGTGTGTGTGTGTGGATGACGTGTCTCAGGGGAAATAAAATGTCAAGTGGGAATAAGAGAGGCGTTGGAACCCTGAGGAACACCGGGATGCTACAATGGCAACACTGAAAGGTTCTGTCTGGTAAATAAGAATGAAACCGTTTTAAACCTTTTTACTTCTGATTTCACTGAAGCCACCGGAGATAAAGATCATCTGATCATGTAGTTACTCAGATAACCTCCAGCTCCAATGTAAAGTCTCTGACTCTCTCTCCTCAGATCACGTGATTTTTACAAATAAACATAGAGCTTTTTCTTTGCTGAATCTAAAACAATAAATGCATTCGTACTTTGATAAGCCAGATGTCGTCGTCTCCTCTGGTTTCCATCAAGCTGTTAAACACAATCAGATTATTTATTGATTAGTTTCTGTGATTATTAACAAGCAGCAGATCAATGAAGAATGATGATCAGCAGCTGTACGGAGGCTCATAAGAAACCAAATAGTTCACAGTGAAAACAAAGATCCATTTAGTAGCTTTTGATTACATGAACTTCATCAACAGAATTTTCACTGCGACAAAATTAAATAGAAAACATCTACGATTCATAACAGGACCGACTGAATCAGCTGAGGATCATGTGACACATTCAAGAGCTCCAGATCAGCTTGTAAATGGATCGAGAGAATATTTATAAAAGGTTAAGTAAAGATTTGACGATGCTGTTTGTACTTACGAATCGTCCAGCTCCTCCACGAAGGACGACACCAGTGACGCACACAGCAGCACTGACGACAACAAACACAAATAAACAACACAAATTTCCAGCTCTAACTCACACTGACTCACTTTTAAATATGCGCTTTCAGTCATATTACAAAGTCTTCACCAGCAGGTGGCGCTCTGAACTGTTCAAACTGAAACTGAAGCTGTTGAGGAGCATATAATACAATTGAAAACACCAAAAAAGTGAGTAAGTCAAGCTTGAGTTTAATCAAACAAATTAGAAACCTAACCAGGTGAGTCATGTGACTCAAAGTAAAGTGTGAGAGTGACTCACCTGTCAGTGTCAACTCAGTGATTGAGAATGGGTAAAAGTTTAGTTGAGAACGTACCTGAGAGCAGGACCGAGCTCCTTCTGTCCAACATGTCGACTGATTAACGGGGATTAGCAGCACAGAGTTTATCTGCTAACTGCCGACAGACCGAGCACTCTGCTAATCGGACGGATTAACAGCTTCAGGCCACTCAAGCTTTATTGACAGCAGCTGTGCATTGACAACAATAGAGTCTACTGAGACTGCTCAACAATATAAAAATACATTTTAACGTCAATAAGCAAAACATGACATGACGTTTTCTTTCTGTCTAATTAATACCTTCCATCACAAACACTTCCTGCAGACCTTTACCTTCTTCTTCAGTTCACAGAGGAAGCAGCAGAGGTTTTCCCTCCATCACAGCGCCCCCGCTGACTTTGACTCGGCGAGAAGAAATGCAGCTGGAGCTGAAAGACGAGCACAGGTCTTCCGCACAGCAGCGGGACGTAGAGGCCAATGGCAGCCCGATACTTTGGGTGTAGATGATGGGGTTGTGGATGGCGGAGGCCTTGGCGATGACAGCAGGGATTGAGTTCATATATGGAGTCAGCAGGTGTCACTCTGTGGTGGCTGTCAAATCAACCACAGAGTATGGAGACCAGAATATGATGAAGAGCAGGATCACCCCCAAAGCCACTTTAACCATTCGCCACTCGCTGAACAGATGTTCATACTCCCTCTTGGTCTCTTCACAGTTAAACTGCTCCACCTCCACCTGCTGCACGGCCCAGAAAATGGCAAAGTTGCAGCCAGCGATGAGGGCGAGCGGGATTAAAAAGACAAAGACAAACAGCAGTGAAGCTCATGTAGTCCGAGCTGCAGGATGTCTGCAGGCCGTCTGCAGGCCTTCAGTGCGCCGGCCAAAGAATGGCGGCGACCTCAAGGCTAGAGAGTACAACCACACCCACGCCAGCACTGCCAACATCTGCCAACGACTTACCCCACCCAACAGGGACAGCAGCCGTGTAATGGCGAGGCAGCGGTCTACTGCAATGGCCATCAGTGTCATCATGGAGGTGATGCCAAACAGAGCATCACAGTAGGCATAGAGCTCGCAGGCAAGCTCCCCAAACAGCCAGCGATGGTACAGACTGGCCACAAAGAAGACCGGAGACTGTGTCATAGACATAAGGAAGTCCGCAGTGGCCAGGTTGACCACTAGCAGGTTACTGGGTGACTGCAACGTCTGCCTGCAGCAGACCAGAGCGTTTCCTAGCATGCCCGTCACCCCCACCAACAGGAATCACGGAGCCAATAATGTAGAGGGCATGGTCAGGAAATGTCCATGGTGGGCAAAAGGTGGGGGTGGTGTGTTGGCGTGGCTAGGTAGGTCACTGAGCAGGGAGGAGCAGTTTTCTCTCACAGAGCAGAGTAATGGGTGTTGCTGACTCATCACTGCAGTTGAATGTAAAAATGGACTTACTACTATGAGTTTACATCAGCAGATGAGAAACCGTTGTGTTCTTTTACTGACTGAAACGTGGCTGAATAGCAACATGCTACTCTTCTGTCGGGGAAACCTCGTGGAGGACGGTTCTGTGTATACATCAACAAAGGTTGGGGCAAACTGTTCCATCATCAGCAGCCTTGGGCTGTGTAACTGAAAGCTAACTTGTTAGTTTATGCAGTTTGTTTGTAATGATTTATTATTTGTGTTGGGTTTATTTTAGTTATTCATATTCTCCTAAGTATGTATTATTTAAATTAGTAAATTGTTGTCCTTTTAATTTGGTGACTCACCTCTCATTAGTGGCTGTAGCCTTCGCGGAGGGGACACCCCTCGGTGAGCGGAATGAGGTAGGAAGCGGTTTAATTCCCTTTGCTACAGGTAGTGCATGGTGGGTCAGCTGTTCTTTGTTTACATTGACGGCGCACAGCGTGAGTCGTGTTCACTTGAATGAGTTTCAGCGTGATCACTTCTGATTAACCTGTCAAACTTACCCCTTACCGGGACCTCAGTACTTAGTTTCATTCTCTAAGTACCTCATGGTTTGGAAGGACAATACATCTTCTTGAATCTTGAATATTTATTAAACCAGTTAATACTTGAACCGGCTCAGTAGACTCCAGTCACTGACGAACCTTCCATCTCAGTGTCTTTCTCTGTCTGTTCTTCAGGTCAAATTAAATCTGATCTGTTCAATAAGGCCTTTTCAAAACAGATTTTCTAAATAAAGGTCATGTTGAGGGTCCCTGAGTAATTCATAAGTTTGTTTTAAGGGTAAATTAAGAGATAACAGGGGTCTGCTCATCACACCAGCTGCTGATTTTGACCAGTTGAGGGGTAATAATCCACTTCCTGAAGCTCAGCAGAATGACGTCATCATCGTCATAGTTTGGACGCCGCGCATCACCACTGCAGCCGGGATGAGTTACAACACGAGTCAGTCTGGGCACTGACTTACTCACACACTGATTCATTTTTTACATTTTATTTTCGTTATCAATAAAAACTTCTTTAAAGTCTGACTGTGACATCATCAGTGTAGTTCAGCCCACAAGCTAAGAGTCCAATAAGAGCGTTTAGCCACCGGTGAGTTCACAGAGTGGCGTGCTGCGAGGGGGCGTGGTGTCTGCGAACATGTCTGAGCAGCAGCTGACGGTCCGGGCTCGAGTATACACACTGTTGGCATGGAAACGCCTCACCTGTGTGGTGACGGCGAGCATGGAGGTCCAAACTCTTCTTCTGGATGCTGAGGAAAACACACAACCTGTTACTATGGTAATCACGGGCCACCCTAACAATCATCGCTATGGCAACCACAGTGTGTGTTACCTGCTGTAGTCACACTGTGTGTTTGTGTGTGTTACCTGCTGTAGTCACAGTGTGTACATCTGTGAGGTTTCTCTTGACTGTGAGTTCGACTGTGTCTGATCAGCGAGCTGCGATCGATCGAGGCGTACGGACACTGACCACACCTGTACGGCTTCTCACCTGACAAGACACAACACACAGTCATCAACTTACCGCCGCCAGATGTCTTGTGGGTGTGTGTTACCTGTGTATTCAGGCGTGTGTTATCTGTGTGCTCAGGTGTGTGTTACCTGTGTGCGTCCTCAGGTGTTGCAGCAGCGAGGCCCTCAGTCGGCTGCTGTATGAACAGTGTGGACAGGTGAATGGTCTCTCTCCTCCGTGGACGCCCAGGTGACGCCTCAGCGTCAGTTTAGAGGAGAACTTCCTGTAGATGAAACACATCTCAATTCGAGATTCGAATCGACCAATCACAGTCAAACAACAGGGTACAGGTGCGTTGTTGTTTTCGTTGGTTTAGAAAATGGCGTAAGCAATAAAAATACAGATTCATAAAAATGTGTGCACGCACACCTGAATGTTTCCTTTTTAAATCACCTCCATGAAGACATTATCTTTGATAAGGACAATGATTTGTCCTTTGATTCTCATTTAAAACACATTTCTAGGACCGCCTTCTTCCACTTGCGTAACATCTCAAACATCAGACATGTCTCAGACAGATGCAGAAGAACGAGTCCAGGCCTTTGTTCCATCCAGACGTGATTATTGTAATTCCTTATCATCAGGCTCCAGCAGGAAGTCGTTAAAGACTCTGCAGCTTGTCCTAAATGCTGCAGCACGTGTCCTGAAGAGAACCAGGACCAGAGACCACATGTCTCCTGTGTTAGCTTCACTACACTGGCTTCCTGGAGCCTCAGTTCTGGAGGCAGACTCCCTCTGTACGTTGAAGATTCAAACCTTCCTTTAGGATAAAGTTATAGTTCGAGCTGGTCCAGGTTTGTCTTAGATCTTAGTTCTGCTGCTGCAGGTCTAGAATGTCGGGGTCACGTGACACATGGAGCTTCTCCTTCCTCTTCTCCCTCTTTATCACATCAGATTATCAAGAAATTAATCTCTCATCAATACATGCAGTGTTTCCCCTAGGTTTACAGCTTTGGGGGGGGCGGGGCGGTGGCTCACCTGTGTGCGCGCGCACGTGTCAGTGTGTGTGTGTGTGTGTGTGTGTGTGTCCGCGTGTGTGTGTGTGCGCGCGCATCGGGATGGAACTCCGCCGTGCGCGATACAGAGAGCAGAGGAGAAATCTAAACGCGCGACCATGTAGAGCAGGGTGCCCACACTTTATAGGCTTGTGAGCTACTCTTGAAATGAGCAGCTCAACAAGATCTACCGGCCGAATAATGTTGGTATCCACCGCCGCCACGCCCCCCCCCCGCCCTGTACAAGAGTTTACTGGTAGATCGTGATCGACGTATTGGGCACCCCCCCTGGTGTAGAGACAGGAATGACGTGCCGTCGTGTAAATAAGATAAATAACATGAGGGCATTTTGTTTGTTTAATAAAAGAGCAAGCTATAGACATGTTTTATAGGAAAGGTAACCTTAAATGACTTATGTTGAGATCTGGCGCTATATTGAAGAGGAAAAAAAATTAGCTTGACCTTCCAGGGGGGCAGGGGGTGCCGTTGGCGGGGCGGGGCGCCCCCCTAATATAATGGTAGGGGAACACTGACATGTTACTGACTTGACTTCTTCCCCGGAGTCCCTTTGCCTTATCAAGGGCCGCGGCTGCTATGATGATGGAACGCGAATCAGAGATTGTGAACATAATGACAGATCCTGTATCGTATTGGCATCTGATAGTGGTGGTGGACCACGGTCGAGGTGGCACTTCTGTCCGTCCTGGGAGAGGGATCCTCACATGTGTCTCTCTGAGGTTTCTACGTTTTTTTTGTAGTTTTTCCTGACTCTTGTCGAGAGTTAAGAACAGAGAATGTCTCACCTTGTTAAAGCCTATGAGACAGAATGTGATTTGTGAATAAGGGCTATACAAATGAAATGAAATGTAATGATTAATTGATTGATATATGATGAGTAATCATCATGGGACAGGAAACCATCAAAATCACTCAACACTTGTTTCCTCCTCATCCTTCCATCACGTTCTCCTCCATCAGTGTCAGTGCATCCATCACACAGTACTTATACAGTAATCAGATTACTTCACACATCAGTGGATCCTAACCTCCACTCATTATTTGGAAATACAGGTTTGAAGGTGAACACATTTTATGTATTTTTTGTAAGTGATCTCCAGGGCTCTCTGTGCGCACGACAGTCATTTTCTATATCTTTTTCAATTAAAGGTGTGTTACGGACACTTGATGACACCACAGGAGCCGGATGGAGTCGTTCGCAGTATGTTTTTTACGTTTGGTCACCAGTTACTTCAATTGTATTAGATTCTGCTCTTACACGGTTTACCCCTGAGACTCCATAGACTAGATAATTAGGGAATTCTCATTTTTCGATGAAGCATCCCTTTAAGAACATATCGAGGATTATAGGATTAATGTCGATGATTTAGAAAAACTTGTCCATGTAATTATCTTCAGCTGACTTACTATTGTAATGGTGTGTTCAAAGGTCTCTCAGCTAATTCAAAATGCTGCAGCTCGAGTCCTCACTAACACCAAGAAAGTGGATCATATTACTCCAGGTCTGAGATCTTTACACTGGCTCCCTGTCTGTCAAAGAATTGACTTTAAAATCTTTTTGTTTGTTTACAAAGCACTGAAAGGTTTAGATGATCTCCTGCTATGTTTTGAACCATCCAAACCCATCAGGTCGTCTGAAACTGATCTGCTCTCGGTCTCCAGAGTCAAAACTAAACAGTGAGAACCAGCGTTCAGTTTTTATGCTTCACGTTTGTGTAACAAGCTCCCAGAGAATTGCAGGTCAGCTGCAAATCTTAGTTCTTTTAAATCAATGCTAAAAATGTTGCCACAGCCTCAAACAATTACTAATTTCTCAAACTGCACTGTTAGTTTCATTCTTTTATTCTGTATTTAACTCCCAACGCCACACGCTCTGCTTCGAATCCTCTCTGGAAAAACATGGGTTAGGGTCCACATTTCCTTTGTCTAATTAAATCTCTGTTGTTTCAGTCAGTTGCTGGTCTCCAAGTCCACTTATTTACTTAATCTTAGCATAAACTTGCCTTGTCTTTATATTATTCATTATGTGTCTTTGTATTTGCACCAGAGGAGCAGCAGGCTTTCTTATGTGTGGGCTGGGGGGTTGTGGGTAATGTAGTCACCTGTGACACAGTGAGCAGCAGAACCCCGTCTCCTTAGCCTCCACTTTTTCTTCTTCTTTCTTTTTCTTTCTCCTGGTTTTCTTCTTCTTCTTGCTGTTGGTGTTGCTCTGCAGTGAGCCAGTATGTCGCCTGCCAGTCGGACCAGGAACCATCACACTCAGGCTGGTGTCTGATTGGCTGTCAGCTGTCTGTCTGTGTCGCACAAACATCTTAATGTTAACGGAACATTCTGACATTAGATGATTTTGATACTGAAGTGAACGATAATTTAAAGCTCAGAGAGGGTCATCAGAACAATGTCAATAAAGTTTTTGTATGACAGTTCCTCGGGCATCCACCTGTCTGTAAGCTCCGCCTCCTTCCCTCCTGCTTGTCTTATCAGTCGGCTCTTCCATCTGTCTGCAAGAATCAACGAGTTGTTGATTACTGATCATTTTAATATTGATGACTGATTATTGATAGATCATCAGAAGACGAACTGACCTGAGCAGTTACTGTGGCGATGAGCGTTTTGTGATGCAACATTCCTGAACGTCCTCAGACAGACAGAACACGCCGCCGCCGCCTCCGACTCTTCTTCTTCCTCTTCCTCCCTCCGTACCTTCCTGCAGTGGCTCCTCCAATGAGGTTCTAGGTCATTCCAGCTGTTGGCCGTCCAACTGCAGTGGACGCAGCTGAAGCCGCCGGCTGCTCGGTGAGACTGGATGTGAACGTCCAGGAGCCGCCTGGACGAAAGCATCAGAGGACACAGGAGACATGGCAGCAGAGTCCTCATCTGTTGACCGTTTGTCTTGCACTGCTTCCTGTCGTCCTGGGACGCACGGGGGGGGCGTTCTGGGGGAGGAAGGTGTTGGGTTGGGGAAGGAGGGGGAGGATGTCTGGCGGCTGAGATGCGACAAAGTCCGAGAGTCATGAGGTGAGCAGACTGAGCCATCTCCTCTTTAGTGGCGGGGGGGTTGATGTGACAAGACAGATCCACTGAGCCCCCCTGCAGATGGAAGATGGACTCCGCCCCCTCCTTCTCCTTCTCCTCTTCCTCCTCAAACAGTGTACTGACCTAATGAGGAGAAGAGACACAGACGTCTCACACATCCAACTGTCTTGTGTGCGAGTGTGTGTGTGTGTGTGTGTGTGTGTGTGTTGTGTCTCAGGTGTGTCACCTCACAGGTGTGTGCAACCTGCAGTCCTCCCTCCGTGCCGATGTCACAGGTGGGTGGGGTCATGTTGTCCAGCATGTTGTAGAGCAGGAAGTCCTCGTCCTCGTTGCTCTGCTTCGAGTGTCCGTTCAGGTCCAGCTGATAGGGCGATGCCCCCTGCTGGAGCCCCGCCTCATCTCCACCCTCAACCCCTTCATCAGCCTCCCCCAGATAGGCGAGGGCGGGGGGGCGGTGCCTCTGCAGCAGGTGGCTGTTGATGGCAGGCTTGAGGCCGCAGGTGAACTGACAGAGTTTACACCGATACAGCTCCACCAGGAAGGACTCCACCAGCCCCCCCGCCTCCCCCGACAGACCCTCCACCTCCCCACAG
The DNA here is from genome assembly GCA_006182925.3 of Reinhardtius hippoglossoides. NCBI lineage: Eukaryota > Metazoa > Chordata > Actinopteri > Pleuronectiformes > Pleuronectidae > Reinhardtius > Reinhardtius hippoglossoides. Next base: position 83,058 of record CM031680.1, on the reverse strand, counting down.
TACAGACTGGAGATCACAGCCCCACCCACTACCTGCAGAGTGACAGGGCTGATGTCACGGTACCTCTGCTTCACTGATGACATCACCACGACATCAGCAGGTTTCAGCCCGCTATCCTCTGATTGGACAGAAGAAGCAGAAACATCAGATGTACAAAACATGTTCACAATCAAATTATTTAAATCTCATCAAAGCGATAATATCTGAGTTTCATCACCAAACAATACATAAAGCAAATCCCCAGAATATTAGTTAAAGAATAAAAAACTGTATAACTCCTCCTCCTTCTGCAGAGAGGACCACGGATTATAATCGGGCAATAAGAAATAATTCCTAAAATATGCACAATAGAAGTGCTATATAATTCTGCTTTTTCTTTTTAATGTGCAATAACACCATTAATGTGCAATTTGACTAACATACTGTTTTTTTCATCATAATATGAATTCTATATCATTTGCAATATCCAGTATTACTTACTCCTTTATCATTTGTACTTACTGACCCATTAGTTAAGTATTAGTTTCTCTGTCTAATGTAACTTTGCTTATCTTATTCTCAATTCTATTAAAATTACTGTGTTTGTGTGTGTGGAACTAAATTCACTTCATTCATGTTTCTCTAAAAGTTTAACGATTCAACAGCAGAATGAGCACGAAACGGAGCTAACGGCTAACGGAGCTAACGGCTAACGGAGCTAACGGAGGAGCTAACGGCTAACGGAGCTAACGGAGGAGCTAACGGCTAACGGAGCTAACGGAGGAGCTAACGGCTAACGGAGCTAACGGCTAACGGAGGAGCTAACGGCTAACGGTGCTAACGGAGCTAACGGAGGAGCTAACGGAGCTAACGGTTAACGGTGAAATGAAGTAGCAGTTGCAGCAATAACGTTAAACGTTATAACGTTAAACAGAGATATAATTTAACACGTTCACAAACTCACCTGAAGAGACACTATTTACTTCCTCTACTTCTTCTTCTACGATTTGAAAGGAAACGTGGCCATTCTGTACCGCCACCTACAGGAGAGGGATTAGAAGGACAGGAGAGGTTAAAAAAGAATACATTTCTGTTTCCAGTTCATGGTTAAATCAATCAAAAACATTATTAATTAAGAAACAAACTGAAACTGAATTAACCTCTGTTTTATATTGTGTATTGATGACAAGTGTCTGTCAGCGACTGGAGGTCAGTCATAGCAATCAATCAATAAATCATCAATAAAAACTCAGGAGACCTTAAAGTGTGTGTGTCTTTAACAACACTTGGATAACTCTTTTATAATTTCTTAATAACAAATGAATAACTCACCAATAACTAATAAATAAAACCTTATTAACTCTTTAATAAAAGCTTAACTCATCCCTTGAGTCTTGTTTCACATTCAGCTGTAAGTTAACGGGGAAGTCAGGAAACCTTTGATCTACTTTATCTCTTCATTAAGGTCTTTTAAAGTAAAAGTTTCAGTGGAACAGTTTTCTGACCCCTCCCCCTAAGGCTGTAACTTCCTGTTTGTCTCATCTCTGAACTCTGTGGTTTAACCAACACCAAGTCAACGACAAACACACTGACAGACGAAGAGACGGCTGTGAGTTCTGTCTGTCATTTTGTCTCTCATTCTGTCTGTAACTGTCTGTCACTCTGTCTCTAACTGTCTGTAACTGAAACAGAATTTTGGATGAATGATGAGTATCTTCGTGTTCTATTATCCCACAACAGCTGTTCATCATCTGTTCATCATCTGTTCATCATCAGGAAAATGCAGTTCACCTACTCCTTCAAACTGTTAAACTTGATTGACTGATTGATTGATTGATTGATTGATTCCTGTGAAGGTCACTGAATGACCTCATCCACAAGAATCTGACTTATGACCACATGGCTGACTTCATGAACATCACAGGATTCACCACCGAGGTAAGAAACGATCGGTTCAGTTAGTTATTGATTATTTTGGAATTTGATGAGGTAATTGATTGGTTTGACCAATGCATGGTAAACATGCAGCAGGTGAGTTCACGTGTTTCATCTCTTCCAATTAAGGTACCATCCACCACTGAGGACTACTACGAGTACGAGGACCTGCTGTGTGACCGGGCACCGGTGCGGACCTTCAGGCGTTTGTTTGAGCCGCCGCTCTTCTGGATGATCACCCTGGTTGGCGGAGCAGGGAACCTGGCTGTGGTGTGGATCTACCTGAACTTCCGGCGGCGACTGAAAACCATGTCAGATGTGTACCTGCTGAACCTGGCAGTGGCCGACCTGCTATTCCTGGTCACACTGCCGCTGTGGGCGGCCGAGGCATCACACGGCTGGAATTTGGGCTGTGCCCTCTGCAAGGTGAACTCCGCCCTCTATAAGGTAAACCTGTTCAGCAGCATGCTGCTGCTAACATGCATCAGTGTTGACCGCTACGTCGTCATCGTACAGACCACCAAGGCACAAAACTCACAGCTTGAGCGCCGTCGCCACAGTCGGCTGGTGTGTGTGGGGGTGTGGCTTCTGGCCCTGCTGCTGGCCACTCCTGAGCTCGTGTTTGCCACCACGGTTAACGTGGACTCTCAGCAGTACTGCAGGATGGTGTTCCCCATTTATCTGGGCAACCGCACTAAGATCTTGGTACTGTCGTTACTGATGAGCATGGGGTTCTTCTTACCCTTCATCATCATGGCGTTCTGCTACAGCGTCATTGTAGCCAAGCTGCTCAATACCAGAAACTTCCAAAAGCACAAGGCCATGCGCGTCATACTGGTGGTGGTGGTAGTGTTCGTCATGTCCCAGCTGCCCTACAATGGCGTACTGGTCATGATGGCGACGCAGGCCTCCAACATGACTATCACGGACTGCGAGGAGGTGAAGCGTTTCGACATTGTGGGACAGGTGCTGAAGAGTCTGGCTTACATGCACGCCTGCCTCAATCCCTTCCTCTATGCATTTGTGGGCGTGCGTTTCCGCCACGATGTGCGGCAGCTCCTGCGCTTCAGCGGCAGCCGCTGCCTGCAACTGGTCAACAAAAATCAACTGAGTGAGACCAACAGGAGTCCGCTGAGCTCGAATCGAGCCTCAGTGATGTCAGACAGCGAAACCTCACAGGTGCTGTCACTGTAACGACACATGTGACCTCAATTTTACACCTGAGCTGCCACAGACATCAATCTCATTACTCTACATCATTTAATCCAGTTTTACTTCAAGCTGTTTTAAAATAATTGAATCTTTTGTCTTTCCTGAATATTTCCAGGACTTTCTCAGAATTAGTTTGTTGATGAAATAAATGATAAACAAAGTGACCTGTAGCTAGGTTTGGTCATGAAACTTCTGTTTTCTTCTCATATTGACTTTGTTGCATCTTTAACAGGAAGTGAATATCATAATGGACGTAAAGAGAAGCAATGTGTGAACAAACAAAACTCATGTGTTACTCTCAGTGCGGCTAAAAGATGACAGATGCTCATGTGTAAATAGTTTTACTGGATGTTTTGGTCTGTGAAGATGCAGAGTTTGTTCATGTGAGCGTGAGAAACAGGAGGAAGTTGATCAGTCACACTAGTTTCTTCACTTCCTCCTCACATCCTATTTATGTTTTCACTCTGTTCTGTAAAAACATCTCAATGTTTGTATTCATTTTTGATTCACATGTTTTTATTCAAATGTGTGAAAAATATCAAATGAAGGCTTTTTTTCTATCTAATGTAAAAACCTTTTAGAAAAATACAAAGTGGTTAAAAAATGGAGTCACTGTATTCATTTCAGACTGCAGACACATAACACACATGGACCCTTTAAGGAAGTTCTCCCCCTAATTGACAGTTTCATATTAAATCAGATTAATATGTCTTTGTTAACCGGCTGCGTACCACAAGCTTTTAAGGTAACTGTAATTAAACCTCTGTTTCAAACGCCCACTCTGGATCCAGATGTTTTAGCTGATTAGAACCATATCAAACCTGACCTGTTCATGTCCTCAGATAATGGACTTGTCTCTTACTGGTCCTGTTGGATCTTAGTGCAGCTTCTGACCCCACAGATCATAAGATCCTGCTACAGAGACTGGAGCAACATGTCGGGATCAAAGGAACATCAGACTGGTTTAAATCATATTTATCACGTAGATTTCAGTTTGTTCATGTTAACAATGACTCCTCCGTGCACACACAAGTTAGTCATGGAGTTCCACAGGGTTCTGTCCTTGGACCGATGCTCTTCACCTTATATCTGCTCCCTTTAGGCGACTTCATCAGAAAGCACCTCGTACACTTCCACTGTTACGCAGACGACACCCAGCTGTACATATATGAAGCCTGATGAATCTAATCACTTAGTCCAACTTCAGGAACGTCTCAAGAACATCAAGGTCTGGACGACCCACAACTTCTTACTTCTAAATTCAGACTGAGCTCATTTGTCCCTGAACATCTCAGAGAAACACTGTGGGACCAGAGAGTCCCCTTGGTGTTGGTTTGGCCCCAGCTCCACTGTGAGGAACCGGAGTTAGGACCAGGACATGTGACCCACATATAAAACAAGTCTCTGGGACAGCTTTCTTCCACCTTGTCTCAGACAAGATGTCCTGAGCTGGTGCTTTGCTTTCAACAGAAAACTCCTGGATGAACAACACTCCAGATGAGTTCCTGTATAAAGTCACACTCCACAGAATCAAACACCGACCTATTGACTTGAAAGATTACTCATGGACTCAGTTTGGATTAAAACTTAATCAATAGCGTTTAATGGAGACGTGGATTCAGAGGAAAATGTCCATAGAAAATTTGCAGACCCGTCCTCATCATCTGAATGTATATCCTGGGGTCAGGGCGACTGAGGTTGACTGACAAGTGACATGCAGAGGGCAGGTGTTATGGAGAGTTATGCCTTCCTGCCAAGGACGGTGAAACTAGCTAACACAAATGTTCACTAAGTTAAGAACAATTAATGTTCATATAACTTTGTGCAGTAAAACTCTGGCCTCTTACCTTTCCAGGTGAGTTATACAATACACTGTGTGACCTCCACTCACCAGCCTGCATGACACTAAACAAATATTTACTTGATGGAACCAGATCTTATTAAAACCAGGCAGCAGCTTCCTCAGGACCCACAAACAGATGATTACAACAATAATAATAAACCATAAGTTAAGAGCTTTCATTTTGAAACAGCAGATTTAGAGGGTAACCTGTGAAGAGTGACATCGGTCTGGTGTTAAAATCTCTCTCTCTATATAAACCGATTACCTGATAAATTGATAAACAGCCTTAGTCCTTTACTTATTGAATGAATTGTTTCTACCGGAAGCTGCCGGAGATGTAGTTTCACTGAGGGGCCTGCGGGAGGCAGCCACGCTGTGCTGCGGCTCCACAGCTGAAGAAGAAGAAACCCGGAAGTGTCAGGTTAGCGGCTTGTTGTTCTCGCTCGTCTGTAAATGTGAGTAAAAGCTTCTGTGAACAGAACCCGACACTTTCGGTTCTGATTGAATTCGTCTGATCGAGAATCAATAAGAAAACCAATCACCCACAGCTGTGATGTTTATGTTAGTGACATCAATAAATTCAGGGAAATGATTTCAGTGCAGGAGACCTATTAAATATGTCCCCACAGATAAAACATTTTACAGATGCAAAAAACAATTTAATATATCATTTATTAAACAAAGGAGAGTTGACCATTTCTTCAAATACTACAGTGAATATGGTATATACCCATCAAACTGTATGAATCCCTATATGAGAGACATCATGATTCAGCATGCCATCAACATTAAGTGATATACAATTCTTTTGTATCTATCCAAAATCTATTACTTACAGGGCAAGAGAAAAACTTCCGACACGCTGCATAGGGAGCTCTGACCTTTATTGTTATTACACTTTTAAATTCAAATCATTAATCATAAACTTTGGTAAAATGGATTTAACGTTTGCAGACATTACTGTATTTGTAATAAGCGACGGAGGGTTAGGGTTAAAGAAGTCAATAATCTCTAGAAAATGTGTATAAAGGATATTTTAAAGATGTGCAGGACTGAGTAACTTGACCATACGTGTTAAGTGCAATAACCGTCAGGGAGAAGAAACAGTCAAACCAGATGCAGCACAGCTGTTCATCCAGGTTCCTTGTTTGTCAGTCAGGACGTATCCTTTCTTTCAGGAACACTCTTTCCTTGGCTTCCTGGACAAGTAGCTTGACTCGGCATCCCCTAACCCTCTTTGGAGAAATCTTCCCAGAAATGTTCTCATTACGAATTGGATCATGATTTACCTCTGTGTGTTGTTGGAAGTAGCAGCATCGGCCTTTCTTCCCAGGCGATGGACAGTATCCGCGGTGTCTCGCTGCCGGACCACTCTCCATCTTTCTCTGGTAGACCGGCCAGCTGCAGATTCCACAACATGCTCTTCATGTGCATTTCTTTTTGAAGATCCCCGACCATTTCTTGAAGAACAACGATTTCCTCCTTATTTTTATTTCTCGTATATCTTCGTCGTCACACGTCTTGTGGAGAGCTGCCAGGTTATAGTCGTGGTCAAACATACTATTCAGTCGTCTTGGTTCTAACAACAATCATTTAACTTACTAAATCGACGGACTGACACATGCTTCATAATGCAAGAATTTACTTTACAAGGACTTTATCAAAACTTTTTATCAGAGCCTGCAAAATAGCTGCTACTCACTCCGCCATCTTTCACTTCTGTTCGTCCTGAGACCGGAAGTGACATCATCTCTGACTCTGACATTTCCTGTTCCTTTAGCTTTTTCTTCACTGGTCAAAAACAGGAAGTGGCATCTTGTTAAATATACAAAATGGCCGACCTCTGGCAAAACGCCATGGACCATGCTGTCGCCATCGCACGGAAATCTGGAGAGGTCATTTTATTTTTTTTAAATATTTGTTGTTATATTTATCCGTCATCAGATCAGACAGAAATTGTATTGATCTGTGTATTGATCTGTGTTTTGATCAGGTGGTACGTGAGGCTCTGCGTGATGACAGGAAGGTGATGACGAAGAGTTCATCCATCGACTTGGTGACGAAAACTGACCAGAAGGTTGAGCATCTCATCATCCAATTAGTGAGGGAGAAATTCCCCACACACAGGTAGGAACCCCCCCCCCCCTCACAGTGTGTGACTGAAAGCTTAAATAATTACACAGATCAACTTTGTGTGTGTCAGGTTCATAGGGGAGGAGTCAGTGGCGGCAGGTGAAACATGTGACCTGACAGACAGTCCCACCTGGATCATCGACCCCATCGATGGGACGACCAACTTTGTTCATGCGTCAGTTAATTAATGAAACATGTTTAATGGCATCATTGTCATCATGATGTTTAGTGACTGTTACTGTGACAACGCTCACTGACCTTTTTAATAACCTTCTTGTTTCTGACAGTTTCCCTTTTGTTGCTGTTTCCATTGGCTTCTACGTCAAAAAGCAGGTAAGAGGTCACATCAATACAGTGCTGCCATCTACAGGACCAGAGCAGTACTAGAGTTAATCAGTCTGGTTCTGTGTAGTTCAGATGTTCTAGTACACTCTGTCTGGATGTCATCTATGGTTCTGATGTTGTAGAACAGTCTGAAGGTTCTCTGTGGTTCTACTGTTCTATGTCTCTCCTCTCTGACAGAGTGAGTTTGCTGTCGTGTACAGTTGTCTGGAAGACAAGATGTTCACTGCGAGGAGAGGGAGGGGAGCGTTCTGTAACGGAGAACCGCTGCAGGTTTCTGATCAGGAAGGTCTGTAATCATTAATATGTCCACATCAATAACATGGTGATGACACTTGTCAGATAAATGACACGTCATGATGCTCTGATCCAATCGGAGACAAGAATCTGACTCTTTTGACGTGTTTTGTTTCTCAGACGTTCGTCAGTCAATCATCGCCACCGAGTTCGGATCCAACAGAGATGTCGAAGCTGTCGACAAAATCTTCTCCAGTCTGAGGAACATCCTGTGTCTCCCTGTGCAGGGGTAACACACAACAGACACACACCTGAGACACACATTTGGAACACACACCTGACATACACACCTGAGACACACACCTGAGACAGACATACCTGAGGCACACACCATACACACACACTTGACACACACCTGGAACACACACTTGACAGACGCTTGTGTAACACACACACCTGTAACACACACACACACACACACACACACCTGACACACACACTTGTAACACACACACACACACGAACTTTCAGATCAGTCACAGTTTACACATGTTCCAGGGTTCGCAGCGCAGGAACCGCAGCCATCAACATGTGTCTGGTTGCATCTGGTTGTGTCGAGGCTTATTATGAGATCGGCGTCCACGTGTGGGACATCGCTGCCGCCTCGCTGATCGTCTCTGAGGCCGGAGGAGTCCTGATGGACGTGGATGGTAAATATGGAACGTAGTCGCAGGTTGAGGTTTCAGCTGCAGACGTTGAGTGTCTCTCACCTTTGTTCAGGAGGCACCGTCGACCTGATGTCCAGAAGAATCGTTGCTGCTAACAACAGAACCGTCGCTGAGAATATCGTCAAGGAGATCGACTCCTTCAGTCCAACCAGAGACGACACTCCACCTCCACAAGTGTGAAGAACTGCAGTGCATTGTGGGTTATACGACAGATTTAACGTCACTTGGTTTGTGATGTGTAAAGTTGTCTGATATTATTAATCATTACGAATCATTATTGATCGGCCATGACACGAGGTAGAGGGCAGCAGTCCAACAAGTATATGAAGTGAAACCTGTTCCTGACGCTTCACGTTGGTAGAGACGTCTCTGTGCTTCATCGTGTTTCCTGAGTTGCTCTTGTCATCCTGTCACCGGGTTTGTCCTCACGTTGCTATTCACTTTAGCTTTTTTTGTCTTTTCTGGTTTCCAGTGGAAGGGTTTTTCTGTTTGTGGAATTTCTGAACTTAGAACTTTTGCTGTAAGTCCCTTTGCTGTTATTAAAGGACACCTTTTGTTATTTCCTTTCACCTGGCTCCTTCTTTTGGGTCGTCCTGTTTTCCTCATTCATCATTACATTACATTACATTGAGCTGACGCTTTTATCCAGAGCGACTCACAGTAAGTGCATCAACCATGAGGAACAAACCCAAAACAACAAATATAGAGAAAATACAATTTCTTCAAAAAATCAAAACTACAAAGTGCTATAAGTAAGTGACATGTAAGTGCTACTAAATTGTCAGTTTAAAAATGTTATTCAAGGTATCATCTGAAGAGATGTGTTTTTAGTTTGCGGCGGAAGACGTGTAAACTGTCCGATGTCCGGATGTCACTGGGAGCTGGTTCCACCGTTTAGGAGCCAGGTCAGGAAACAGTGAGGGAGCAGCCGATTGGCCGAAGCAGAGCGGAGTGGACGGGCTGGGGTGTGAGGTTGGACCATGTCCTGGATGTAGACTGGACCCGATCCGGTCGCAGCACGGTACCAAGTACTAATGTTTTGAATTTCTTTACATTTCTTTACAAAAACAACCAAAACAAGAAATAAACGATGAAGGATCTCAGTCCGACCTGATTTACAGATTCAGCAGCAAGTGATGAAGACGAGTTTACACCTGCTCTTGTTCTGAGAAACAGACGTGACAACTGGATGTGGTGTTAAAGGCCCCATATTTTACACCTTTCAGACTGGTTCTCAACTGGTCTGGCTTCAGGACCCACCATCACCCCTTAATGACGATGGTGCAATTTGAACCTGAGATAGTACAGAATATCACAGTATGCCAACACAAAAGAACTATAAGGGGGAGGAAGTACGAAACGCACGTTTTGAAAACATATTTCTTAGAATGGACTGAGTGAAAATGTACCAGTATTCCTCGATCACTGAATAGCAATATCTTTATGAACTTCTTTAATGATAATATTCTAACTATTAGAAATAAAATCCACCATCTCCTGCCCTCAGTCGGCGCTAATACATCAAGAACAGAAATCTCAGAAACAGCTGAGAATCTAACCCCTAACCCTCGATCAGCTGACCAGAATAATCTCATGTTCTAAACCCACAACTTGAATCTTAGATCCCATTCCTACAAAATTACTTAAAGTAATTCTGCCCTTAATAAAAAGGGTTAGGGTTACTTTTCTGAATACAATTTTAAAGGCAAATAAAGGAACCAATTCTAAACTGGTTTAAATCATATTTATCAGATGGATAATTGATGAGTCATCTGAGCTCACCAGAGTTAAACACGGTGTTCCACAGGGTTCTGTGCTCGGCCCATTTTATTCTCATTATATATGCTTCCATATATGAAACATTATCAGGACACACTCTGTAAACCTCCACTGCTATGCAGATGACGCCCAGTTATACATATCAATAAAACCAGAACAGTGTCATCAATTAACTGAAGTTCATGTCTCAGGACATAAAAAGCTTCTCTTATTAAACCCAGATAAAACAGAGGTTCTGATACTTGGCCCTAAACACCTCAGAGACACATTATCTAATGATGAAGCTGTGCTCGAGGACATTGCCCTTATCTTTGATCCTGATTTGTCCTTTGATTCTCATTTAAAACACATTTCTAGGACCGCCTTCTTCCACTTGCGTAACATCTCAAACATCATGTCCCAGACAGATGCAGAAGAACGAGTCCAGGCCTTTGTTCCATCCAGACGTGATTATTGTAATTCCTTATCATCAGGCTCCAGCAGGAAGTCGTTAAAGACTCTGCAGCTTGTCCTAAATGCTGCAGCACGTGTCCTGAAGAGAACCAGGACCAGAGACCACATGTCTCCTGTGTTAGCTTCACTACACTGGCTTCCTGGAGCCTCAGTTCTGGAGGCAGACTCCCTCTGTACGTTGAAGATTCAAACCTTCCTTTAGGATAAAGTTAGAGTTCGAGCTGGTCCAGGTTTGTCTTAGATCTTAGTTCTGCTGCTGCAGGTCTAGAATGTCGGGGTCACGTGACACATGGAGCTTCTCTTTCCTCTTTATCACATTAATGTCTCATCAACACGTTACTGACGTGACTTCTTCACCAGAGTCCTGCTGCTCCATCGCTTGTGGATCCAGGATCAAAGCTGCAGCCACATGGTGGATCCGGATGTGGATCACAGACTGTGATCATGGACCATGGATCATGGTGGTGGATCATGATCTATGGTCCATGATCACAACCAGACTTCTTGATACACAACATGTCTCCTCACATCTTCTACCATCACTGAGAGGAACTCCTCAGTTCCTCTGCTCCTTCATCTCCATCAGACATTATGTATAAACACTTTAAACATGAAGTTACAAACTGGTTCTTCTCATGTAGTGAGTCCTGTTGTTGTGTTGATGTGTTGATGTGTTGTTGTGTTGATGTGTTGATGTGTTGTTGTGTTGATGTGTTGTTGTGTTGATGTGTTGTTGTGTTGATGTGTTGTTGTGTTGATGTGTTCAGTTCCATCAGCAGCTGTTGTCCCTGTGTCCTGGGAGAGGATCCTCACATGGGACTGAGCTTTATTCACTGATCATGAAGTTTCTGTTTGACTCTTGTTGAGTGAAGAACAGAGGAAGTTGCTCCTTGTTAACTTCTACGAGACAAACTGTGATTTATGAATATGAGACAAATAAAATGACTTTCACTATTTACCTATTGTGGTTGTCATGGAGCCAGGAAGTTGAACGATGTTTAAAGATATTTATTATGTCCTTTATTGAAACAGTGCAAAAGAATAAAAACACACAAATGTTGGTCAAATGCTAACAAATGCTTACTGTTAACCACACTGTACTGAGAAGCTCGTTAGCATCATTAGCACATTAGAACTTGTCTCTGCTCATTAACATTTAACTTGTTGAAGTTAATGGCACTTCTGAACTCTGATTGGCTGCTTGAATTTCTTTGGTCCTTTTTATTTTTCTCTGGGTGTGTTTCTATGAACTCCAGTGAGCCAATCATAAGCCACAGAGGGAAGCTGACAGGGGATGTCACCAATGATGTCACTGGCATTAAAACAAAACCTCTAAACCACAGTCAGTGGTTGCTATGGTGACAGAGCACTGCCTTTCAATGGAGTGGCGTGTTGGGAGGGGGCGGACCTCCAGTCGTCACAGCAGAGGTCAGAGGGTGAAGGTCGTCGTGGAGTTTCAGTGGTGAGCGTGGTTGCTTCCTGAGAGGAACTTGATTCGCTAGAGTCTAAAGAACAGAGAAAATCCTACTCAGTGATTGGCTGAAAGTAACAATAAAAAAGAACAAACTTAAACCAGACACATTTAAATTCACGTTGCTGTTAATCACTTAACTCAAACATTAAGGGGTTTCTGTCACTTCACAACTTTTACCCTTTAAGAGTCTGGAATTAAATTAAAAACCCCTGAACATGAGTATGTCCAGTTCTATCTGACTTAATTCATGAAAATATTTCTGAGATAAATAACTCCTTAACAACTCCATAACAACAACTTATCACAACCTGGCTCAAGGCTGGACAGATTAGAGAAGTCCACACATGAGTTTAAACTAAAAATAAGTATATTAAGAAATGAAAAGGAAATTTTAATATAGAAATCAAATTACAACCAAAACGCCACAGGGGAGAGGGAGGGGTGTGTGAAGTGTTTGATTCCACAAAACCCTTCTGGAGTTTCAGGTGTAAACAGAGTTAGAGCAGAATCCAACACAACTGAAGTCAATGTGACCAAAGCTTCAGACGTAATAAAACAGGAAAACCCAACCCGCCTCCATCCGGCTCCTGTGATGTCATCAAGTGTCCACAAGCCCCACATTCAAACTCCAGTGGAAACGGAGTCATTGACCCCAAGTGTTCAGCTCAATGTCTCCTCAGAGCCGCCTTCACGTCCAGACGCACACACTGAACAAGCTCTCGCCCAAGTTCAGCGAGAATTCATGAAAGCTGCACACCTACTGTATGTTTACATGTTACCGGGACTAATAACGCCGCTTTGAGTTGAACTTGAACGTCGGTCTTGTGGACACTTGATGACACCACAGGAGCCAGATTGTGGCATGTTGTGTTTTCTTTCTGTCGTTTTATTACGACTGAAGAAAAAGTCCAGTTATTTCAGCTGTATCAGATTCTGCTGCAACACTGTTTACACCTGAGACTCCAGAAGCTTTTTGTGGACTCAAACACTTCACCCCCCTCCATCAGAGTGGTGAGTAGATAATGAGGGAATTTCATATTTTGGGTGAACTATCCCTTTAAGGACATTTTAAGGGTTTGTGTTTATGATGACTATTTTGTCACTGACCAGACGCAGACGGTGAGCGTACAGCGGCTCCAGTTCCTCTGGTTTCCGAGTCGGCACGGCGACATGATAGCGCTGCAGCTCTGCTGTCATCTCTGCCACATTAAAGAGGACGGCCGGGTCGGCACCGCGACAGTTGATCAACTCCACCAAATGCTCCTTATAGTGCAACCTGCCAGAACAGACGGGGGGAGACTGACTGACTGACTGACTGACTGACTGACTACGAGTCGTTAATTACTGTGACAATGTGAATAAAGTTCTTTACATGGGAAGAAGCACTGACACCTGCTGGAATAATCTATACCCATATTTTCCTATGATCTGATTGGTCAGTAGTTCTTGTAGTTTTTGGATCTTATCTCCCAGATAGTTTGTTGGTGATAGTTTAGTCTTACCGGCAGTATCCTCTGTATTCAGCAGCTCGTCCACATGGCTTCTCCCGCAAGCTGCCGTGGTCTCTCAGCTCCAAAACCAAACACACTCCTGAAAACCAACCAACATGTTAAAAAAGGTGAGGGAACCCAGTTCAGACCTGAGAAGCAGAAGAGACGTCACCTGTCAGACCGCTGTCAGATGAGCTGCCATTGGCTGCTTCAAACCAGGTAGGAGACACTCTGTAATACTGTTAGAAAAGAAGCACAGTTCACGTCCACAACAAGCAACAGGTCCGTCCAACAGTGTCAGGTCTGCTGACCTGTAGCAGCAGGTGAAGGCGGCTCACACTCCAGTCTCTCAGGTGGTACAGACAGTCTCTGGGGTGGTGGGCATGAAGACCTTTGTTTCCACAGTCGACAGAGAACCCACAGACCTGAAATAAAAATAACATCATATCAAAGTGATTTTTCTGGAGCAAGTTCTTTAAGGTGCACCGGACACCCGACGACAAGTGAGCGACAAGTTACACAAAGTGAAAGTTCTGAAGAGCAACTCAGTTTTATTAATTCTTCCAAATAATTGAACTGAACAAATTAACAGTAGAACTCACCGCTCCCTGGCTGAACGTCTGACTGCAGCCTCCACAGAACTGATGTTGACACTGACTGCAGGTGAAGTGAAGACAACCTCCTCTAGACAAACTGAAGACACAGAGACACCCAGGACACTCTATACACACACACACACACACACACACACACACACACACACACACACACACACACACACACACACACACACACACACACACACACACACACACACACACACACACACACACACACACACACACACACACACACACGATGTAAAGACACTCATTGACATAATGCATTCCCTGACCCTTAACCATCAAAACTAAATACTTAACTAACTCTAACCTAAACCTAATTCTATTCTAACCCTAACCAGACAAAATGTCCTCACAACGATGGTATAGCTACACACACAAACACACTCTCTCCCCCCCAGTGTTTGATAAGAGCAGTTGGGACAGTTTATGATCTGGTTCTTAAACATCAGAGAAAACACCACGAACCAGAGAAGATCTATAATGTTCAGTTACAGCTCGGGCTCTAGGGTCCGGAGGGGCCTCAGGGACCCGGGTTCAGGTTGCAGAGTTCGTACCGATGCTGTTGTAGCTGAGCAGTGTGGCGTCGTCTGACTTGTTCTGCTGCTGCCACAGTCTGAACTGATCACATGACCGACCCTGATGATGACGGGACCACTGAGGAACAGAAAAACGTGTCACTATGTTGTCACAATGATGTCATAGTGAGTACCAGTGATGTCATAGTCACAATGATGTCACGATGAGTCACAGTGATGGCTGCAAACCCGTCTGTTTTGTATCAGTACAATGATACAGTTACATCTGGTGTGTGTGTGTGTGTCTTACAGGTGATCTACACTGAGAGCAGGTACTCTTCTTACAGTTGGGACAGTCCATCCTCAGTCGCTCAGCTTCATGAAGTATACCGAACGAACACTGTAACACACACACACACACACACACACACACACACACAATCAGTTCATGTGAACATGAGAAGACATCTGTCTGTCCACTATAACTGAAAACTGGGTCCCCACACAAAAACAAACAGGATTATTTTGTCCAAAAGGACGTTTTTGTTTGTTTATTTATTATGAATCCAGGAATTTACGTGAGAACACCAGCAGAAATTCTTCATCTCCTGAAGAGCTCGATCTCTGAGTTTCCTCTGGAAGAGTTCATGAACCTGAGGAGACAGGAAGTGACGGATCTACACAAACAAACAAACACACAAACAATCAAAATCTACAAAGAAACTGAAAGACCTTAATTTTTGACGACCGTTTCCATGGATTAAATAAATCGATTAAGGCATCAGCGGATCATGTGACCTGGTCACCTGAGTGTCCAGAAGGTTGAAGTATTCCATGGACTCCACCATCGCCCCCTGACCTTTGACCTCCGGTCTGCCACACTGAGGACAAACCAGCTGGTCGACACTTCGCTCTTTAATAGCCGCTGAGAAAAACGTTTTGAAACAAGTCTGACACAGGAAGCAGGAGCAGTGAGTCATGGTGATGATCTGCAGGAAATAAAGGGAAGAGGAACTTGACACAAGAAAACTTCTGTATCAGAGAAGACCACCTGAGACGTCCATGGTCTCACCTTGCTAAATGTCACCTGGTCTTGACAGATGGGGCAGCAGTGAGTCAGGAACCTGAGAGCTGATGGCAGGTCTCTGTTGAGTCGGACCGCCTCCATGACATCACTGGGCTTGAAGTTCCGTCCCTCCATCCTCATTAGAGACAGGAAGATGGCCGCCTGGTCTGGCGGAAGATGGTCCACCATCTGAAGAGGGACAGAGAACTGAGACTAACTGGGACCAACACCTGAGATGGATTTAGACCTACAGTCGTCCTCACCTTGATGTGGCCCCCTCCAGCTGCTACTTCACACTGACTCTGAGGACACATGTACTGATGACGTCCAGGTTGTGGTCCAGAGCCGGCTCCGTGCTTGTCTCTCGCTGCCTCTGATTTGACAATCCTTTCAGGTGAGTCACTCTGTTGGTCTCTACTTGACTCATCCAGTCTCAGAGCCCCCATCATCCTGCTGAGGGGCTCTGGAGGGAGACCTGCAGGAACCAAAACCAAGTGGAGTACAGTCAGTTTCATTCCAGTTGGGTTCTGTGGTTCAATTCCCGAATCCTCCAGGCCTTGTGTGTCTGTGAGAGAGGTTCGTCTCCTGTGGTTCATGTGTACCTCAGCTCAGTCAGCTTGTTAACCTGAGCTCACCTGTCCAGTCTCACCTGAGAAGGTGGCGCTCAGCAAGAGGTTGCTGCGATTAGAGGAGGAAGGAGGAGCACTGAAGTCGATCCCCAGCAGCTCCTCAGTGTACGACTTCCTCACCCTCATCTCCCTGCTCTGCTCCCATTGACTGGCTGAAACACAGGGGGAGGAGCTTCATTACATTACATGTCATTTGGCGGACACTTTTATCCAAAGCGACTAACAGTTAGTGTATTCAAGATCTATGAGGGGCCATTTAGGGGTTCAGTATCTTGCCCAAGGACACTTTGGCATGCAGATGGGGAAGACTGTGGATTGAACCACCAACCTTCTGGTTGGAGGACGAACACTCTATCTTCATCACGTAACAAACATGCATGATACAGTTAGCATGCTAAAAAGGTCATATTTAGCTCAGATATGATTATTTCAACAGAAGTTTACCTTTCTGTGCAGACAGAAGGGGGGAGGTGATGGAGGAGGAGGTATGGTTGAGGCTGTAGGAAGAGGACACAGAGCATTAAAAACTTGATAACGATAATAATAATATTTAACAATCATCAACATCACATGTGGTGATAACCTGTGTGACCTTCCATCTGCAAGGGGCAGGGCTTGTTCCGGACACCTGGCATAAAGGGGTGTGTCGACTTGGAAGGCCCGCCTCATCTCTGACATGAGCAGTGATAGGTTGGACACACCCTGACAGGAAGTGACATCAACATTAGCAACAATGACAAGTTCTTTGTTTCATGGGAAATATTGATTCAAATTTGAAATTAAGTTCGTTCTTGAAATCAAAAAGAGCTAATAAGTAGGGCTGTCAAAATGAACGTGTTGACGCGGGATGATTTATTTGTGGAATTAAAGTGTTCATTTTTTTAACACATTAACGCATTAATAGAATGAGCCGCTCCATGTACCCCCCCCCCCCCCCCCACTCACTCAGGGACACACAGTGAGAACTAACTCACTGGAACTAATACACACTCATCACTAGTTCTCAGGACCTGATCAGCACAGGAAGTCACTGAGTGTTGGTTTGATTCCAGTTTATCAGACTCATTGAAACATCATGAAATGACTCGTCAACATGTTCAGTCCAACACGAGACGCTCGGTCAGGACTCGGAGTTAGAATGAGCAACACGATCCGACTCCATCCATTCAGAACCAAACACACGACCGGACGTCTGTCACCTGAATCCTCCCAATGAAACATGAACTGGGAACGAGAACCAGTTCATCTTCATCTGCATGAACTGAACTGGGAACTGGTTCTTTTTAAGTGTGAACTGGCTCAACGCTGCTTCTACAGATGGGCTCAGATTCAGATTTCACTTTTAAATGTGTAAAGGTTTGGTTGTTTGATTTAAAAAGAAAAGATAAGAGTTTTATTCAACCATCCTATATTTGCTAAAGAAAAAGAAGAGCAAAGGCTAAGATGCCTCAATTGTTCAGGATAAAGGTTCTTTGAGTTTAATAAATAAAAATGTTCTAAATAACATCATCCTATGTTTGCTCAGAGGCAAAGCAAAGAGACAGCCACATTTAATTATGGTGTGGTATGTTTTAGTTTGATTTTATTTTATTTTTCAATCTTAATAACCCTAACCCTATCCTAAAATCATTTGGACTTGTCATCAATAAAAAAAACAAATGTTAAATGTATATATCCACCTTCTGTCATTTATCTTTCCATTCCCACAACAATATACAGAGAAGATTGTGATTTTTTGGGCATTTAGAAATTGTGATTAATCACAGCCACCCTGTGATTAATCTGATTAATAATTGTAATCGTTTGACAGCCCTACTAATAAGAGATCCATTAAAGAACCAGAAAAGAACCTAAGATAAATATGGAACTGGAGGGAAGACTTGTCTGTTTCCCAGGTCCAGATTAGAACCTCAGATTCAGGAGGATGGATTCTGTCCTGGCCCTGGTTTAGTGGACCAGCAGCAGTGACAGGATCTGGATTACTACAGTCTGCTACCGGACAGGTGTAACCAGGTGGACTGAGCATGCTAACTGGGACTTACAAGTGTCCAGTTCTTGAGTTCGGTCAAACTGATGTTGCCGGAGGCGTCCACACAGCGACAGGACGGGTTAATCAGCATGGTGACGGATGGACAGACATAACAGCGAGGACGGGACACTGGATGGGTCTCATGAAGCCAGATGCACACTGGGATATTATACTCACTTCCTGTAGAGTCAACAAAACCAGACTGATCCAGACCAGACTGCAAACAGCACACATACACAGTCTTGTACTTCTATCTTAATGGGGACACTCATAGGCATAATGCATTTGCCAGCCCCTAACCCAACTAAATGCCTAACTCTAGCCTAAACCTAATTCTTACCCCAAGTCTTAACCCCCAAACAGCCCATTGAAAAAGTGCGGACTGTTCAAAATGTCCTCACTCGGTAGGGTCTATGCTCAAAATAGTCCTCAAAGATATAAGTAGTATAAGTATACACACACAGTGTTAGAATATTATTAAAAAGTATGAATCTCTTCATTCTGTAACTGTTATTTTTATCTGAGTGTTATCTGCTTTAAATTGTTTTCATCTTTTACAATTGAAGGTTCTTATGGAATACTTCTGTCTCAGAACAAATAACACGTCTGCATCTCATCTCCAACATGTTTGTACAAGCACGCACATTCTTATGTCAAGTGGCGTTAGCATCTTTCAAATCTTGTTTTGTTCATACCCCACAGTTACACATGAGGTCATAGTCCAGGTCAGACCAGGTCACCTGGTGGTCTCACCTTCATAGTGAACAGGAAGTGTCCCGGCCAGGTAAACCAGCTTCTTCTTCTCTTTGTTTGGAAAACCTGTGAAGACAAACAAAGGCTACATTAATCAATAATATTTGATAAACAGTAAGTAATAAAATCTGATCCAGATCGCGGTGGATCAGACCCAAGGCCACCAGGAACCACCAAGACCCGATTCTGAAGACCTGTGGTGTACAGTCTGTCAACGTGCTTTTATTGTGAAACAGACAGGAAGTAAAGGAATAAGTTCCATACTTACAATAAAAATCCACATAGAGTCGAAGATCAGAGTAAAGGGTTCGAACCCGCTGCAGATCAAACACAGTCTGTTCTGGAAACACGTATTTACACTGAGGGACAGAGAGGACACTGTTAGCATCAAGCTAACCCTGACAGCCATGAATGGGTCATAAAGGAGAGTCCCTGTTAGCTGCACATGCTAACCAGGTAGCAGCAGCTGGAGTGATGAAGTTAGATTAGAAACTGAAAGTTAGAGACTCACCTCCATCAGAGTCCGCAGCTCGTCCTCTGCTTTCACTCGAGACATGTTCTGCTCCACATACACCTGCTAACAGGCTAACAGCTAACAGGCTAACAGCTGTAGGCTCTCATGTAAAGACGACACATCCACATGCGCTTCCAGCTTTTCAAATTAAAAGACAGCTGGATTCGAGTGATGGTACAAATAAATCACTTGAAAACACAATAAAATACCAATGTGAAAGTTTCTCTTCTTTTTAAAATTCCCTTGAACCATGACATCATGTTCTTAGAGGATCTGGTGTGGATTGTTCGAGTCTCTGAGGAGGACCAGGGTCTTCAGAGACCCACAAGATCCTTTGAGCTCCTCTGATGAGCTTCTGAAAGATCTAGACTCTCCTCAGAGGATGAACCTCTGTCAGCTGCTGGAGCCGAACCAGCCTGACCCGTAAAGTGCTCCCAGTACCACAGACTGCATCTGCTCCACTAGTTTCCTGTTCACTGGCTGATGCACAGAAACTCAATCTACATTTAACATTTGAAGCATTAAGGTCTTTTCTTTAGTTTCTATTGTTCTTTGTGGGTTTCTACTTATGTTCATTTAGTATCTGACTTGTTTTCAAACCTCATTGTACATGTGTGTACTGATATCAAAATACAGTAGAAATACAAGTGTTGTACCTGTTGTATTGTAAAGATATGAAAATCAGTCTACTTCCTTCTTCACAGTCTGTGTTTTATTTCCTGCAGTTCCGCTTGAAGCCTCCAGGGTTTCACCTGAAAGACTCAAACTGTCCGACACAATGAGAATTCATGTAAATGTCATGTGATGGAAACAGATGAGATTAGATTCAGATCTGCTCTTGTTCATGAACAGGTTTACTATAAAAACAATCCCAGATGTTGTACCAGCTGTTCTTCCTGCATTCAGCAGCTGGAACTCTTTCTTTTATTCTGGATGTTTGTTCTGCTCAGATTATTATTATTCAACAGTTTGATCCTCGGCTCTGCTGTCAGTCAAACTGTCCCTGTCTGTGATTGGTCATATGCAGTAAACTCCGCCCCCCTCATATCCAGGAGAACAGTTACCTCAACAGATTAAACCAGCATCATGTGACAGAATAGCAGGAAGTGACTGTGATGCTTTATTGATCAGTGAATATAGATAATTAATTCATGAACACAAATATAAGTCATCTGATCAGGTTCATATTATTTAACTGAAATCAAACTCCAATCAGTCCCTTCACAGGAAGTCTCTGTGTCAGATGGGTGTGGCCCTCCACTCCTTGCCCTCCGTCAGGGCACGTGGTTGGTGGATGAACACGCTGTATCGGACGCCCTGATTGGCTGACGCCCTTACAAATCGGCTGTTTGCCGTCATGGTAACGGCTCTCAACGAGTCTCCAGTCCCAAAGATGGTGAGCGAGCGCTGGTTGACCTTGGCACTGGGTGTGAGACGCAGAGTTCGCTCTGATGGCTGGTCATCCACCAGGTGAAGGCGGGCCAGCAACTTCTCAGCGCGCTCCTTCTCGCCCGGCCCCCCCAGCGTGTCCAGGATCAGCTGGAAGTCAGAAACAGCAGCGCGGCAGGCGAACAGCTCCTTTCCTGACATGTAGGTGTCGAGCTGCGGCAGCACCTGCAGGCAGCGCTCCTGAGCGGCCTGTTCCGTCAGCACTGGCTCTCTGAAGGTAAAGTGACAGCGGCCGTGGCTCAGTGATGACACATAGGTAATGAGTGTGGTGATGTCCAGGTTCACCCGCTGACACTCCTCCACCTGCACCTTGACAGGAAACGCCAGGCTGGCCACCACTGTGCCGCGGTCCACGCGGGTCAACTCACACGCCTCCATTTCCTCTTCATGGTCTTCTTCTGCTGCCTCCCCATCCTCCTCCTCAGCTTCTTCTTCTCTGCCTTCCTCTGTCGCCACAGCATTGACAGCTACAATGTCCCCACGCACGGAGACACCCATGTCCCTGAGTCGGTCCGCCATAGGGCAGGAGACGCCGTTGTAGAAGGCAAAGACAATGTGGGGGTCTCGGTAATGGACAGGCTGCTGGCGACTGGCTTGCAGAAAGTCCTCCGCCTGACTGATGATGCTCTTGTCTCCATACTGACCCCGCCCCTGCCAGATGTTGTGTAGAGCCTCCGCCTTCCTACCCACTGCCTTCACCCAGGTGTGTCCCCCATTCGCAACCACGTCCACCACTAGCGTCTGGCGGCAGCCAAAGGTATCCTGGTAGGTGAAGACATGCAGCAGAGCCGCCACGTCCTCCAGACTCTCGGCTGACTCGACAATGGCTGTCAGGTGAGTCAGGTTGGTGCTGTGCAGGTGAGACTCTTTGACCTGCAGCTCTCCGGCCTCCACCCGCCGCAGGAAGCGCAGCTCGGCTCGCAGTTTACCACAGAGCTTCTGGTGACCCTCCACACCCGGACAAAGCTGCTCTGCCCGCTGGAGCAACACCTGAGCAGAGCCGATCCTCTCCTGTACTGCCACTTGCATAGACATGACAGCATCACACCTGAGGAGACACAGTGACACAGGAACGTCAATCAGATTGAAACCAGATTCAACTGATCGTTGAATCAGTAAAACTCCTCAATTCATTTCGTTTCCATGATGTTACAAACTGGTTCTTCTCATTAATGTAGTAAATCCTGTTGATGTGTTCAGTTCCATCAGCATCTGTTGGACTTGTGTCCTGGGAGAGGATCCTCACGTGACTCTCAGTTTATTCACTGATCACAAAGTTTCTCTGTAGTTTGACTCTTGTTGAGTGAAGAACAGAGGAAGTTGCTCCTTGTTAACATCTACGAGACAAACTGGGAATATGAGACTAATAACATGTGATTGATTGAATCAGTTTAAACAAACCGATTCATTACTGGTGAGAATAAGTAAATCACAGTTCGACTGTTAGCTCTGATGCTAACTGTTATCACTGTGACGTCACTCAGCCCCTCAGCAGTTTATTACGTTACTTCGATCAGAAACAAGTTAAAACATTCGTAAATCACGTGACGTACACTCACAGCAGTTGTGACGTGTGAACTTCAACCGGCGGGTCCTCTCCAGGTGTGTTACCGGCTAACGGCTAAAGCTAGCTGAGACTTCTTCGGCTCCGCTGACAGGGACGAAGAGACTCCGGGAGGATTTTCAGAATAAGAGCACCCCTTCCTGTGACGTTTTCTGACTGTTCGACCTGAAACTAACGTGGAAGTTAAAGAATATTTCAAAATAAAAATGAAAAGTAAGAGAAGGTTAGTTACTAGTACTTCTAGTATGACGTCATGAAGAAAAACAAAGTGAGCCATTAAACTGAAACACGTAAACACACCTGTGAAGTAAAAAACACCACAGAGAAGAACATTTTAAATTCAGATCCATATTCACAATTTCATTGCTTCTCGTAGCGTCAGAGACGAGAACAACGATCTCAGCTTTTGATATTTTTTTTAGTTGCACATTAAAATCCTCCTGTTTTTGAACAAAGTACAACGAAGTTGACTGAGGACTTTGTTTCATCCGAAAATCAAAACTGTAACGTGAAAGAAGAAAATTCTCATTGTCTTTATAGAGAAACATTTTCATTAATCAGCACATTAGAAAATAAGACAAACACGAGATAACAGAAACAAAGAGAAACCAACAGCACTGTCGGTGGTTAATATTATATATTCACACAATCGTATACGTATATATAATCACGTATGATATATATAGTTATAATTATGGGGTAAGAGTTGGATATTGTTCCAGTATATGACTTTTTTTTGCAAAAAGAGCGTTCAGTTTATAACACATTACATTTATGGATATACAGAAAACATCTGAATTCTTACAATATAAACATCAGAGCTTAGCTGTGACGTCAGAGGCAGCCCTAATGCTGCTCTGTATGAATCATTGACTTGATGGTAATTGGAATAGCCTTTAATACTTTATCATATTCTTTGACTTGGCACAGGAGATTGTTTTTGTCACAAAAAACTCTGTGGGATAAAAAATTACCAGATTCATCCATCAAATGAGATACGGCCCATATTTCCTTTTCCAGCCCCTTCCACCAGGGAGACACATGTATTGGAATCTGCTGCCAAACCCGAACCCTGCTGCAGGAAGGAACGACCTGCGGTACCTTAGAGAGGGTGAATCAGTCTATTGCTGAAGGAGCTGCCCAGTGCTGTGCAGGGGGTGGGACTGGTTGTCCATCAGAGGACAGCTTCATCCTCCTCTGTCCAACCACCTCCAATGGGTCAAGGGTTAGTGAAGGAACGACCTGCGGTACCTTAGAGCAGGGGTGCCCAATACGTCGCATGCACGATTGGGCACGAGTCAATCACGTGGACGCTCCGGCGCTCTCAGAGTTAATTTACCGTCGCGCCCATTGAGGTACAGTCGCGGCATTTTCGGACGGTTGACAAAAACTACGACACTGACTGAAAGGTGAAGGCATTCATTTGTTATTTCAGTTTGTTTATGTCCGGGGCAGCGGTGGATACCAACATTATTTGGTCGGTAGATCTTGTGGAGCTGGTCATTTCAAGAGTAGCTCACAAGCCTATAAAGTGTGGGCACCCCTGCCTTAGAGGGTGAATCAGTCTATTGCTGAAGGAGCTGCCCAGTGCTGTGCAGGGGGTGGGACTGGTTGTCCATCAGAGAGGACAGCTTCATCCTCCTCTGTCCAACCACCTCCAATGGGTCAAGGGTTAGTGAAGCCTAACTGTAAAAAGACTGCTTAGATTGATAAATGTTAATCCATGCACCATATATTCATGCTCTGCATGTCAATATATTTGGCCAATCGGATGAGCCCTGCTTCCCTAGATTATAAACTAAAGGTATTCAGATCATTGTGGGAACAAGAGAATAATAAGAGACTAGAGAGAAAGAAAAATCACTGAGCGGTTGATTGCATAGCTTATTTATGACCTGAGGGAAAAGTAACACACAAAATAACTTTTCATGGTACAAACATTTATGAAAAGACTCAAATGATCACAGTGGATTTAGTGGAGCTATGCATGGTTCCCTGGTGTCTGTCCCAGACCTGGTGGCCGGGCGTCCTCTCCCTCGGGCTGTGGAGCTTTCCGTGGTCCCTACGTCCGTAACCAGGTGAAATTCTTTAAATAAAACCATGTTGTTGGAATGGAAATAATACTTTTCTTTATTTTTCTATAGCAGTGAAACCAAAGCAGAAAGCCTTTGAGTGTGTGTGTCTCACACACACACACACACACACACACACACACACACACACACACACACACACACACACACACACACACACACACACACACACACACACACACACACACACACACACACACACACACTTTGTCCAGTCGGGCTACTACAAGAAACATGGTGGCCTCCATAGAGAGGACCCCCCTGATGTAAATATAAGGTATTTCAATATAAAGGTCCCATTCTAGGGTAAATAAACAACAATTTGTATAATTTAGATTAAACACACTAGTGAAAACATCAATAGGATTATTTTATATTCAATTTCTGTCAATAAATCACTTTCACCTAAATCTTACACACTGGACCTTTAACCAATACGAAGGAAGGAGAATCAGCTGACTGGTCGTTTAAAAGTTGTCATAGCGACAAGCAGACAAATCAAACTGCAGGAAATAATAAATACTGTTTATTGATGAGGGGAACCGATGTTGATTGACAGCATGCTGAATGGAGCTAAGGCACATGAAGCTGTGAGGTGGGAGGTCAGGTGACTTCACACTTGTCACCCGCATCCTTTTTTTAATTTTAATTTTTTAAAACCACACCTGAGCAGGTGAGACATCAAACATATACAAAAACTGAATTGTAATTCTGTCCAATCAGAGGGCAGCTCCCCTGTACTGAGATAAACACTGACAGGTCACATGGTTCACCAGTCTGATGGGAGATCAGGGGTCATCAGCTCTTGGCCTGTTTCCTCTTCTGAACCAGCTCAGCCAACATCTTGTAACGGATCATACACTCCTCCTGAAAGTAAACAAACGCTCATAAGGCAAACGAAAACCAGCTATTTCTAATTTTTAAATGGGTGTGAATAAAAAATAAAAACAGAGATCAGGTTACATACAGAATGATTCAGGTTCAGTGAAGAACACGTTAGAACAGAAAGTAGAACGTGTTTCATGTTCTGTCCTGGTCTCATTTCTACACTTTTATATAACCCAGGTATGAACCAGTTTACTGCCCCTGAAAGCAGATGATGGTAAATATGCAGACTTGCTTTCTGTCAGTTCTCACCTTGGTTTTCCCGGGAACCACCCTGGCAATGCGGTCCCAGCGTTCTATGGTTCCACGGGGAAACTGTTGCAGAGCAAGTTCCAGTAGTTTTTGCTGGTTCTGAGTCCAAGCGGCAGGATCCGCCCCGTCTCTGTTCTCCTGAGGCTCTGACTCATCCTCTTCTTCTTCCACAGCCGCAGGGTCGAAATCTCTTTGCCGACGACTTCTGAGCTTCACCCCTCCCCCGTCTGCAGAGGACTTCCTGTTCCTCTGGCGCACAGCCAGAGCTTCCTCTACATCCTGCTCTTCCTCACAGGCCCCACCCACCCTCTGAGTCATCACACTGTCAGCAACCATAAGTACCCTCACAGGAAGAGGGCTCTTCAGCTCAGACAGCTTCACCAGACCTGAAACAAAGAGAACGCCAGATCCCTGTACTGACAGTAGAACCTGAAACTACTAGGTGGATCCTGATCGTGGTGGCTGCTGACCGTGGACTATGATCACAACAAGTCTGCTTGATATATGATACTCGACCATTACTGACAATAACCCATCAGTTCTGCTACAAAGTGTTTATTCTATCAAAGCTGTAAATACTCTGATCTCTCTGATGTTCTCTGTTCCACGGGACATCTGTCCCCTTGTGTCCTGGAGACGGGTCCTCACGTGTCTCTGAGGTTTCTACCTTCTGTACCTGTTACAGGTTTCAGTAGTTTGACTCTTGTTGAGGGTGAAGAACAGAGGACGTCTCACCTCGTTAAAGACCAGGAGACAAACTGGGATTTGTGAATATGGGCTATACTAATACAATTTGATTGATTGTCAGTAGAGCATGGTAATGTCAGTGGAACCTCATAATGACAATAGAACTTGTCAGTACAACCTGATTCTGTCAGGAGAACCAGCTATTATAACAGCAAAAGTTTACCTGAGGTGTGGCTCACATTGTCTTTCACCTGTTTCACCTTGGTCGTCACCTGTTGAAGAAAACAGATTATTTTGGTTCCTGATATATCAAGCCCCTGCATATATGAAAGAGCTCAGAACACCATTTTATCCAAATAGATCACTTCGCTCCCAAAACACAGGCTCTCTTGTGGTTCCAAGAATCTGTAAGAGTAGAATGGGGGAAGAACCTTCAGCTACCAGGCTCCTCTCCTGTGGAACCAGCTCCCACTCTGGGTTTGGGAGGCAAAAACCATCTCTACATTTAAGGTTCAACTTAAAACGTCCCTTTTTGATAAAGCCTGGTTTAGGTGAGTCCTGAACCATCCCTTAGTTAGGTTGCTATAGGTCTAGACTGCTGGAGAACTCCCATCATGCACTAAGCGCATCTCTCTCTCTGATAACTATTATTATTATTATTATTAATAACAATAATACCTTTTATTACTTGATACTATATGAACTCTTGCTGCTATCATTAATAATCAATAACCTCCTTACACTATTATTGTTTTCATTATAACTACTCAGAGCTGATACCTCATGCTGCACAAGTGTTCCTGGTCTCCCTTTCCTCCCCATTTCCCTGCTCACCCAAACCGTTTTTCACCATTTATTTTCCTCTTTGTAACACTGCACATTTAAAAGCAAGTAAATGTTCTGTATTGAAAGACAACATTTGCTCTCCTCTTTGGAGGCTTCCACTACACAAGGGGAAATCAGATGTTTGGTTTCAACACTGGGACAGAAGCCCAGAGTTTCTCCAAAGTGAACAGAGCGCTAGTGCTGGTTCAACATTGGAACCTTTTAAGAACTATTTAGCCTTCGTCTCTGACCTGCTACAATTTAAACTAGGGCTAAAACTAATGATTATATTTATAATCAATGAATCTGTTGATTATTTTTCGATTAATTTATTATCAATCAGATAAAAGCTACATTTGACCCTTTCCAGAAATTGATTCGAAAAGCAACGTCATCTTCTTGTACAATGCCGTTTCTATATGTGTTACAGACATCTGCAACTTAATTATGATTATAATTTCAGTTTCAGATATCTACAATATAATTCTAACTAGTTATAATCCAAGTTGTCCATTTACACTCCAATCACAACCCAGCGTAATCTGAAGTATCACAGAAGTGACCAGTATCTTCAGAGCAATGAGTGTGGAGGTCTGAGAGGTTCGTCTGCGTGTTGTCGCAGCTCAAGATCAGACACCTGGTCTTTAAAGCCAGAGTCAGGAGGAAATTAGTGGTGGATTTATTCCTAATGGAGTTTCCCTGGAGCTGCCGGCATATGATCGACTGGACCGTCAACGGTACCGTGAGTGTCCTGAACATATTGTATATATGACTAACCCATAAGTGTCTCAGTCTCACTATGAGAGCTTCTGTCAGAGACAAGACCCTGGCTGATTGTTGAAGGTCAGATTCAGTACTGATGTGGATTCTATTCTGGTCCTGGATCAGTGAGCCAGTTCCCTAACCCTAATGACAGTTTTTCTCTCCAGTCTAAATGTGTTCAGTGGACTTGGAGAAGGTGTTTGGAGTCCTTCAGTCCTTGTACCAAACTCAGTCGGGTGTAATTCAATCATCTTAAAAACACAAAAGCTGATAAAACTGATATCAGTTCTGATGGGTGTGTCCTCAGCACTGACTCTGTACAAGGTGTGGATCAAACCACACCTTGTACAGAGTCAGTGTTGAGGACAACATTTTGCAAACTAGTTTCTTACTTCAGATACTGATCGTCCCAGTTCATGAGCGATCTTATCCCATCGACCTGGCGTTCCTCCTGGAAATTTAACCATCAACCTGCTGAGGAGACTGAGCTCGTCCTCCGTCCAGTCTGCAGCCTAAGGTCACAGACACAAACATAATTCCGGTCGCGATAGTCCACTACGGTCCTGTTGGTAGTCTGAGGACATTATATTAACTGATTAATAATCAACAACATCACACCTTCTTCCTAGTGCCTCTGCTGTCCTGCAGCCAGACGTCCATCTGGTCTTCGATCTCCTCAATGGACGAGGTCTGGTCATAGCTCTGGTAGTTCAGGTTCTCTGATGATGGCTTGTAAACTGGAAACTCTTTTGGCTCCTTTGGCTTCTTGACCTTTGGTCTCCTCTCTCCTGAAGAAGCAAAGGTGGACAGGAGATGAAAGTTTAACCAGAGACAAAGGTTCATTATTGAGAATGTGATCAGGTGGTGCGTTCAGGTGCAGTTGATACATTTGGAAAGAACATTGAGTCTGTGAGAAACTATGGCAGCCTGGAGTGAAAAGATATAAAAGTGTTTACTGGTCACAGCTTCGTGTTCGGCTTCAGCTTCTTCTCTCTGCTGCTGTTTCATCTGCTGCTGGTCCTCATAGAACTTCTTCACCTCCTGAAACAGAGACCAGGGGCTTCATTTATAAAACAGTGTGTAGGATTCAGACTAAAAGTGTATGTGAGCACTGTTCCCTTTATAAATCACACTCCACCTGGAAATGTGCGTTCCTGGATCTGCCTCATAATTCTGCCCTCTACATGCCCATAAATGGTCAAAGAAAATATTGAATATAAAATTAGGCTGCTGACCAATAGGTTTCTATTGTGAATCACGGCATCAAGCGATGAGAAGAAGAAGCTCTACTTCTCTGACACTGACATCAAGGGGCTTGTGAGTGAAGTGGAGAAAGACAGATTGTTAGATGGCTGCAGCAGTGATGTCATTAATAAAAGAAAAAACACTGAGTGGTTTCACTGCTGCTGCATTAATGCAGAATATGACAGAAAGGACAGTGTCTGAAATAAAGCTGGTCAGATTGGAAGGTGAAGACAAAAAGAGAATTGCTTCACACCGTCAGAATCTGAGGGTAATTGTCGTTTCGGCCGGGACACTTTTTAATCATCCAAAACGGAGTTAGTGACCTCTTATAAGTGCCTGGGTGTTCACCAGAACATCAGTCTCCTGAGCAGATTGTATCTGCTCAGGAGACTGAGCTCTTTTGGACTACAGGGGGCGCTCCTGAAGACCTTTTATGACTGTGGTGGCATCTGCCATCTTCTTTGGAATAGTTTGCTGGGGCAGCAGCATTTCAACTGCTCACAGGAAGAGACTGGACAGACGGATTCGGAGGGCCAGCTCGGTCCTGGGATATCCCCTTAACCCAGTGGAGGTGGTTGGACAGAGGAGGATGAAGCGGTCTTCTCTGATGGACAACCAGTCCCACCCCCTGCAGGACACCTTCACAGCACTGGGAATCTCCCTCACCTTCAGTGTCTGAAGGAGAGGTATCGCAGGTCGTTTCTTCCTGCAGCAGAAAGACTGAACAACCAGCTCTGCTCACAGTAATTTATTCATCCGTCTGTGCAATATCAACAGTTTATGTGCAATTTTGTCACTGTAAATATTCTAACCCTAACCCTATTTTTTCCTGTCTTTACACTGTATATACTGGTTTAACTACATTCATATTTTTCTATATTCCTTACACTTAAGTATTGCATGTTACTTGGTACTTGCTGATGTCTTTTGACTCTTGCTGCTGTAATACTGCAAAGTTCCCCATAGTGGGACTAATAAAGGATTATCTTATCTTGTGCGGTCTTACCGTAACCGTCACCAAAGTTATTTTATATCGTTACAACTGAAGGTTAATATGTCGCACAAACACAACTAACGCTGTTGGTTTTAATGTTAATGATGAAGTGGATCATGAATCAACACCTCACGTTTGAAATGGGGTATTAAAGATGCGTACGCATCGGTTACAAATGAGGCCCCAGGTCTGAGACCAGGACCAGGTCTGACAACACTCCACCTTTTTACATGGTTCATAATAGCTTTCCATCCTACCTGCACGGTCTGAGGCAGATTTTTGACAGACAGGTACATCCAGATGCTGAGCTTCAGAGGGAGGATGTCCTGCCAATGAGGTCGGTCGTGAACCCTGAAATAAATAAACGTTAAAAAATAACACAAATCAGGAATTCCTGTGGAGATGATGGCATAGATGTACCTGTCGGTCCGATCCTGGCCGATAAACCTGAGCTCCTCTGCTGGTCTGGAGCTCAGCTTTTTCTTCTTCTCTTTTTTCTTCTTACTCAGAAGCTCGTCCTGGAAATAAGGCAGATTTATCACCAGGTCACATGACATGGTCTGTTTTGAGGCTCTGCTCTGATTGGCTGTCTCACCAGCTGTTTCTCCAGGTAGATGGACCAGATGACCGCGTAGTGTCCAATAGTGAGGATCAGGAAGAGGAGGAAGCCCAGTTCAGAGTTACTCATCTTTCTCACTCGTCTGTAGTAGAAGACTGGCTGCCGCCAGTCAGGAAGCCCGTTCACCAGGATGTCATCATATCTGTCCAGGCATAGTACAGGTACAGTTTAGATACTGGTACACTACAGGTATAGAACAGTTACAGGTACAGGCACAGTACAAATACAAT
This sequence comes from Reinhardtius hippoglossoides, assembly GCA_006182925.3. Lineage (NCBI taxonomy): Eukaryota > Metazoa > Chordata > Actinopteri > Pleuronectiformes > Pleuronectidae > Reinhardtius > Reinhardtius hippoglossoides. The sequence continues at coordinate 51,716 of CM031680.1, read as the reverse complement.
TTAGATACTGGTACAGTACAGAACAAAACATTCCTTCCTATGAAACATCTTAGAACCGATTGATGGAGACAAACTCTTGAGCATCTCTCTGTTGAGTTGTCCCGAAAGACACAGACATGACTTGAGACTCTGTCTTGGATAATGATGGGCGGCTGTGGCTGAGGGGTAGAGCGGTTGTCCTTCGACCAGAAGGTTGGCAGTTCGATCCCAGTCGATAACCCAAGATGCTGAACCCCGAATGGCCCCTCATAGATGTTGACGTCGTTTTGGATAAAAGCGTCAGCTAAATGACATGAAATGTAAAAGTGGTCTGAGTCATCGACTAGCACTTTGTACTTGAGAAACTCAACCTCCCTTTATCCCCTCTGCCTCCTCTTCCTCACAAACCACAGGAAGATTCACAAAGAGAAATTAACAGTGGCAAAACTTTTCTGCAGCTTATCCAATTTTTCCACATGTGCTGACTTAGCAAGCACAAGACATCAAAGGCGACGGCCGTCTTTCATTTCTGCTTCAGCTTGGGCTCGGCGAAATGGCTCCACAGCGCCATTTTTGTATTTTTTATTTTGACACACTGCAACCTATCTGAAAGACAGTTTTCAAGCAAAGGCAAATAGCATTGACAAATCCCAGAGTAACACGTTGAATGTGGTCTAAGCTTTCGATTAATCAATAAAAAGAGCAGAGCCGTGTTTTCTATTGTCTAGTGATGAGACAACGTTACTAACAACCAAAGAAGTGGCAGATGCGGTGCTATGCTTAGGCCGGAGGCCAGACTGAAATGGAGTAAGAATGGAATGTGTGGGTTACACACATTCTATTACTTGTTAATAGACTCAAATATCTTTGCGAGACAGGATAGTTTTGAAATCGGATGATAGTTATTTAATTCAGATTTGTTACCACCCTTGAGGGGGACAATGTAAGCAGTCTTCCAAACTGTGCTGCTAGAGGAAATACTGAGATTCAAAATATAAGTTACATATTTACAATTTGAGCAGGGCTGAGGAATTTACAGAAAAGGGGGCCAACTTGTTATCACCTGTTGATTGCAGTTCAACAATATTGCATAGGGTGTCAGCTACCGACATACTGGAGAGAGGAGATAAGCTGAAGGAAATGTTTACTTCAGCACTAGAAGGATAAGCTGTGCTTTTCCAGACAATCTTTCAGACTGTCAAGGATGTGTTCTACGACAGTTACCACTGTTAGGTATGTGGGGGGGGTGCCGTAAAAGAGGCGCAGACAGGAAGTTGTGATACACTTAACGTTACCTGTGCCGGGAGTTGTACTCTGTTAATAAATCTGGCGTTTGTTGCAAAGACTGAACACTCGCTCGTCATTCCTATAATCAGTAAATACTGATTATTACACAGACCATCACTAAGATTGTCAAATAACTGACAAGATGCAGCAAAGTAAAACGCAGTAGAAATGTCATGTGTCAGTTATCTGATTAAGGCCCTTGACAACATTGGAAGGTAGAGGGCTTAGATCGTTAGAGCTGGATTTAACTATTTTCCAGAATCTACTGTAGTTGTAAGAGGAATTAGTAAAAGACTTAAGGTAAAAGTCAGATGACTTGTATGACAAGAGTTCCAATCACAGCGCCCCCTGATGGCAACAGGAAATGAGTTGTCTTACACTTGGATGTACTCCTCAGTCCGTTGACCACAACCATGTCAAACTGTGAGAAAGGACTCAAGACATTGATGATGAAATATGTCATGATGATGACACCAGAAGTTGTTATAACTCCACTGTACAAACAGCGACAAATTCCTCACATATGATCAGAGTCCCGGCCTAAACAGATCCATATATCAATATTAACTCAGCAACATAGCGCCACCTGCTGGAAGTCACATTTTAATACTTCTGCTCCTAAAAGGTTTAGAACACAATGTGCGCAGAAAAGCCATGAAGTTTTCTCTTTTCTTCAAAAATCCACAGAACCAAAGAATCCCCCAGGTGCATGTAAGCCTGCCTCTGGGCTGTGATTGGCTGAGAGTGGACTGCGATGTGAGCAGGTCAGACTCACTTGCGTCTTCGCTCCTCGTCCTTCAGGACTTCATAAATGGCGACGAGCTGAAAACAGAGGCAGAGGTTCAATGTGATTGGTCGACAGCTGCATATTTGTGTTGGTATTTTTTCCTCACCTGTCTGAACTGAGTCTCAGCATCTTCGTCTTTGTTCTTATCCGGATGCAGCGTGAGAGACATACGGCGATACGCCTTCTTTATCTCTCCTGCTGCGGCGTCCTAAGAGACAGACAAGTGAGGGGAGGACAGGACAAGTGAGGGGAGGACAGGACAAGTGAGGGGAGGACAGGACAAGTGAGGGGAGGACAGGACAAGTGAGGGGAGGACGGACAAGTGAGGGGAGGTCAGACAGATGAGGGGAAGACCGGACAGATGAGGGGAGGACGGACAGATGAGGGGAGGACGGACAAGTGAGGGGAGGACAGACAGATGAGGGAAGGACCAGACAGATGAGGGGAAGACCGGAAAGATGAGGGGAGGACGGACAAGTGAGGGGAGGACAGGACAAGTGAGGGGAGGACAGGACAAGTGAGGGGAGGACAGGACAAGTGAGGGGAGGACAGACAAGTGACAGACAAGTGAGGGGAGGACAGACAGGTGAGGGGAGGACCAGACAGATGAGGGGAGGACGGACAAGTGAGGGGAGGACAGACAGATGAGGGAAGGACAGACAGATGAGGGGAAGACCGGAAAGATGAGGGGAGGACGGACAAGTGAGGGGAGGACAGGACAAGTGAGGGGAGGACAGGACAAGTGAGGGGAGGACAGGACAAGTGAGGGGAGGACGGACAAGTGAGGGGAGGACAGACAGATGAGGGAAGGACAGACAGATGAGGGGAAGACCGGACAGATGAGGGGAAGACCGGACAGATGAGGGGAAGACCGGAAAGATGAGGGGAGGACGGACAAGTGAGGGGAGGACAGGACAAGTGAGGGGAGGACAGGACAAGTGAGGGGAGGACAGGACAAGTGAGGGGAGGACGGACAAGTGAGGGGAGGACAGACAGATGAGGGAAGGACAGACAGATGAGGGGAAGACCGGACAGATGAGGGGAAGACCGGAAAGATGAGGGGAGGACGGACAAGTGAGGGGAGGACAGGACAAGTGAGGGGAGGACAGGACAAGTGAGGGGAGGACAGACAAGTGACAGACAAGTGAGGGGAGGACAGACAGGTGAGGGGAGGACCAGACAGATGAGGGGAGGACGGACAAGTGAGGGGAGGACAGACAGATGAGGGAAGGACAGACAGATGAGGGGAAGACCGGAAAGATGAGGGGAGGACGGACAAGTGAGGGGAGGACAGACAAGTGACAGACAAGTGAGGGGGACAGGACAAGTGAGGGGAGGACGGACAGGTGAGGGGAGGACAGGACAGATGAGGGGAGGACCGGACAGATGAGGGGAGGTCAGACAGATGAGGGAAGGACAGACAGGTGAGGGGAGGACCGGACAGGTGAGGGGAGGACGGACAGATGAGGGGAGGACGGACAGATGAGGGGAGGACGGACAGATGAGGGGAGGACGGACAGATGAGGGGAGGACGGACAGACAGGTGAGGGGAGGACAGACAGGTGAGGGGAGGACAGACAGGTGAGGGGAGGACAGACAGGTGAGGGGAGGACGGACAGACAGGTGAGGGGAGGACAGACAGGTGAGGGGAGGACAGACAGGTGAGGGGAGGACAGACAGGTGAGGGGAGGACAGACAGGTGAGGGGAGGACAGACAGGTGAGGGGAGGACGGACAGGTGAGGGGAGGACCGGACAGGTAAGGGGAGGACAGACAGGTGAGGGGAGGACAGACAGGTGAGGGGAGGACCGGACAGATGAGGGGAGGACAGACAGGTGAGGGGAGGACGGACAGGTGAGGGGAGGACCGGACAGGTGAGGGGAGGACAGATGAGGGGAGGACGGACAGGTGAGGGGAGGACAGATGAAGGGAGGACGGACAGGTGAGGGGAGGACGGACAGTTGAGGGGAGGACCGGACAGATGAGGCGAGGACAGATGAAGGGAGGACGGACAGGTGAGGGGAGGACCGGACAGATGAGGGGAGGACAGGACAGGTGAGGGGAGGACAGATGAAGGGAGGACGGACAGATGAAGGAAGGACAGGACAGATGAAGGGAGGACGGACAGATGAAGGAAGGACAGGACAGATGAGGGGAGGACGGACAGATGAGGGGAGGACGGACAGATGAGGGGAGGACGGACAGACAGGTGAGGGGAGGACAGACAGGTGAGGGGAGGACGGACAGATGAGGGGAGGACGGACAGACAGGTGAGGGGAGGACAGACAGGTGAGGGGAGGACGGACAGATGAGGGGAGGACGGACAGATGAGGGGAGGACGGACAGGTGAGGGGAGGACCGGACAGGTAAGGGGAGGACAGACAGGTGAGGGGAGGACGGACAGACAGGTAAGGGGAGGACAGACAGGTGAGGGGAGGACCGGACAGATGAGGGGAGGACAGATGAAGGGAGGACGGACAGACAGGTGAGGGGAGGACGGACAGGTGAGGGGAGGACGGACAGACAGGTGAGGGGAGGACCGGACAGATGAAGGGATGAAGGGAGGACAGGACAGATGAAGGGAGGACGGACAGACAGGTGAGGGGAGGACGGACAGACAGGTGAGGGGAGGACGGCCAGACAGGTGAGGGGAGGACGGACAGGTGAGGGGAGGACGGACAGATGAGGGGAGGACAGACAGATGAAGGGAGGACAGGACAGATGAAGGGAGGACAGGACAGATGAAGGGAGGACAGATGAAGGGAGGACAGACAGGTGAGGGGAGGACCGGACAGATGAGGGGAGGACGGACAGGTGAGGGGAGGACGGACAGATGAGGGGAGGACAGACAGGTGAGGGGAGGACAGACAGATGAGGGGAGGACAGACAGATGAGGGGAGGACAGACAGATGAAGGGAGGACAGGACAGATGAAGGGAGGACAGATGAAGGGAGGACAGACAGGTGAGGGGAGGACGGACAGATGAGGGGAGGACAGACAGATGAAGGGAGGACAGGACAGATGAAGGGAGGACAGGACAGATGAAGGGAGGACAGATGAAGGGAGGACAGACAGGTGAGGGGAGGACCGGACAGATGAGGGGAGGACAGATGAGGGGAGGACGGACAGGTGAGGGGAGGACGGACAGATGAGGGGAGGACAGACAGACAGGTAAGGGGAGGACAGACAGGTGAGGGGAGGACAGACAGGTGAGGGGAGGACCGGACAGATGAGGGGAGGACAGATGAAGGGAGGACGGACAGGTGAGGGGAGGACAGGACAGGTGAGGGGAGGACGGACAGACAGGTGAGGGGAGGATGGACAGGTGAGGGGACGACGGACAGACAGGTGAGGGGAGGACCGGACAGATGAGGGGAGGACAGGACAGGTGAGGGGAGGACGGACAGACAGGTGAGGGGAGGACCGGACAGATGAGGGGAGGACAGGACAGGTGAGGGGAGGACCGGACAGATGAAGGGAGGACAGGACAGGTGAGGGGAGGACAGATGAAGGGGGGAGGACAGATGAAGGGAGGACGGACAGATGAGGGGAGGACGGACAGGTGAAGGGAGGACGGACAGATGAGGGGAGGACGGACAGGTGAAGGGAGGACGGACAGATGAGGGGAGGACAGATGAAGGGAGGACGGACAGACAGGTGAGGGGAGGACGGACAGATGAGGGGAGGACAGATGAAGGGAGGACGGACAGACAGGTGAGGGGAGGACAGACTCCTCGTGACTCCACTGCTGTGCTGTTAGCATCAGGTGTTAGCATCAAACTGAACTGGAGTCACTGGTCCGGTTCTCATTTCTACATTAGCTCCCGATGCTAAATAGCTTAGCCTCGTGTGCGAGTAGCACTCAGCTGTTAGCATTAGAGCCTGAACCCTTCCATAACGTTACCATGGAGACAGTTAGCAATTAGCCGTTAGTACAGACCTGGTCCAGGGACAGGAACTGGTAGAAGGTCTGTGGGATCTCCTCAACCAGGTCCAGCAGTTCCAAATCCGCCTCCCAAGCAGTCAGAGGGGGGACCGCGGAGAGCAGTAGGGTCACGCAGACCAGCAGGGACCCGCACAGACCCGCACAGACCCCCATCACTGTGAAACCGTCACAGACACACAACCCCAACCCTGCTCGGTCCGTGGAGCCAACTCAGAGATCACCGACCCGGGGAAACACCGTCAATCACTTCCGGGTTACTACATTTTCTTTGACGTGTTAATGCAACGGCCATCGGTGACTATACTGCCCCCCTCCGACCAACTGTTGTCATCACGTTCAGCTCTGTCGTCTGATGTTGATGATGATGATGAGATGATGATGATGAAGGTGATGATGATTAAGATGATGATGAAGAAGAAGGTGATGATGATGAAGATGAAGAAGATGAAGGTGATGATGATAGAAGGTGACGGTGAAGAAGAAGGTGATTGAAGATGATGAAGATGAAGACGGTGATGATGATATTTGTGTTCTTCCAGTCTCATGTCCGTCACGTGTTAGAAACCTCGTCCACTCGCTCACTGGGACGCTTCCACACATTGTCCTGCTGTTTCTCACATGGACGTCCTCACAACTCTCTTCTCTGCAAAGTCCATCTCGTCACCTGCATTGTGAAGAGAAATTAGTTATTGGAAACAGGTCGTTTCTCGGTGACCTGTATGTTATTTTTTGCTTAAATTGAAGGTTTTCTTTATTATAAAGTTGAGTAATTATTCACACAGTGGTAAAGAGAAATCATTAATCAAGTCACAATTTTCTCCGAAATATTTTCACGGGCAGTTGTAATTCTTTATTATTGAATCCATTTATTATTATTCATCATTGCTGCATTAAGTTAAATTAATTTGGTGTATCTATTCATTCATGCATTCGCAGACTGAACAAATTCCCATTTAGGGTTGCTTTTATTTTGAAATCACTCCAACATGCTCAGCTTTTATTTTGAAATCCCTCTAACGCACAAGTGGGGGCTAGTTTGACGTGTCCTGCTCCCTCTTCGTTCACTCAGCATCATTATGCCAATGAGTTCAGTTTTGACATTAACATGCAGAACTAGGATTAGAGGGGTTCATGCCAGTTACTCTCCAGCTCCTCACGTCTCCCTGCTGATCTCAATCCAGTGATGAGTCAGAGGAACGTCCTTGGGGTAACCCAAGACCCAGCAGCTGTCCAATGATGGCCTGTACGTTACAATCTTGTACGTCCAACCAGCTTCTAATATTCACACCTCACCCCTTCCTTTTGCTCTCCACTCCAACGCATGTAGTCATCTGTCTGCATGAGGAGACTCTTCTGAATGCACAGATGTTATATTTAGTTATACACACCCAGATCAGCCCTAGAGGCCAATTCTGCAAAGTAATTGGCCCAAAACAAACCATGATACCTTAATGACTGTCATTTATTCATCATGACATCAATGTTGGGGAATGTACATCACAGAAAGCTCTACATGGAGGATTAACTTAAGTAGCTTGACATTGTATTTGCTGATCTACAGAACAGTTTGAATATGGAAACCAATGATAACAATTGGATTTGTTAATACCTTCCCTCATCTTACACCTATAAATAGATAAGATTTTCTTAATATTTTTATAAACAGGATTTTCAAGATTTGCCTTATTCAGACATACAGTATCATAATAGTGGTGAGATTCTTTATTGTTATTATATCTTTCAATAATTTAATAAAATATTAATATCATGCTGGATGTGCAATGTTTGTTGTTCCATAATCAATAATATATTTCTAAGTAGAAAAAAAACACAGCAATGATCGTACATAAGTAAATCAAATATGCAAAAGAAAGATCACAGACTTGAACAGAAATACATTTTGACTTCAAGGTAACAGCAATGACAACTCAATAGTTTCACTTTACACTTAGACATTTAAATAGATTATGTCACTAAACTTTCTGATATATTCCACAGCAGAGAATAAAATCAGTACAACAAACTTATGTAAAGAAGGTGCACTTTTTCTTTTTGTTGCTTTTCTTCAGACACATTTTTTTGCTTTTGTTGGTAAAATATCGGACTCATTATATTTCTTTAAATAAAATGTGAGTTCCAGCAAAAGCAGACAATACTATCACACCATGCTTTTTAATTTACACTTCTGCTGAGAGAATAGAACTAGTATTTATTACAACGAGTTTTACTTTCAGAATGACAAAGAGTTGTATCTATCAGAGAAAGCCTTATGTGATCCAGCACACAGCTGCAGGACAGTATTAGTTTCTCAGGAGAGGGGTTGGCCACATGCTGAACTGCTTGGACACAAGCGTATCAAATTTCTTCTCATTTTCTCGACCTGCTATAAAATCGTCTTACTCCAAACGCTGGGTAAAGTTTTCAGGGAACAGTCCTTTTTGAGCAACAGCTCCGAGTGTTAACCATTCACTTTCCTTGATCCCTGTGAGCCAGCCGGCATCCTGCAACAACAGCAACACAGAAACTCCACAATCAGTTGGGTTCACTGTTGATATTTATTCATTCCTTCAAACAGCCTGATGGACTTTAACACATCGCTGGTGGTTCTTACCTGATCCTCTACTGAGGCTGTTGGAAGCACCAACACCACATCACCTCTCCTCAGTTCAAGCTCATCTGAATTTGCAGCATCAAAGTCGTGCATCGTCTCCACCTACAGGGTAAAACCAAAGACCACACCTCTATTTACAACATTTACATATCTGCGAGGAAAAGTATTTTTCCCTCTCAATTCTGGATATTTTTGCTTATTTGTCACATTTGAATGTTTCAGATAACCCAAGTAATTGTATTATAACATAAAAACAATTAGTTTCCGATAATTTCATTATTTATAAGTATCAATCAATCAAATTCTATTTGTGTAGCCTATATTCACAAATCACAATTTGTCACATAAGGCTTAACAAGGTGTGACATCCTCTGTTCTTATCCCTCAACAAGAGGAAAACTACCTTATCAGAGCAAGAATGTATTTTTAACAATCAATTACCTTGTAAAGAAAATCTTCAGGATGATTGGACGTTGCACCAGATGGACTCATGTGTTTGATGGATTGATTTTGATCATCGTTGTCACTGATGACAGTGGGAGAGATGATGTCAGCGTCGCGGTCGTCATCACCTTCATTACTGGAGGCAGGTTCAATCACCACTGAGGGGATGGGCATATTGTCCTGCAGAGGAAACTCTTAATAATAATCTTCTTTCAAAGACACACATCATTTATTAAATCTGTTCAGTGTTTTGGGGAATTTCATTCTTTATTTTCAGCAAAAGAAGAAACACAAAGGAAACTGATTAAGCTGTTGGTGATACAAAATTATGAACTGTAAAAAGTTTAAATGAAATTTTACTTTATCTTTAAAATACATTTTATAAAATTAAATATTAAAGCAAATTACATTTGCACCACTTCATGTATAAATGTAAAAAATGTATTAAAATACCAAAGAAAAACTGTGCATTTTATGAACATAAACTAAATATAATGTGTCAGATCATAAAATATATCACAAAACAATGACAATAGTTACCGATGAAGCTGCTTCACCTGGAGGTGTTGTGGCTTCTTCAGCTTCAGGAATCTGTTGAAAGATATAATTATACTATTATAATAACAACAATATAATAATAATAATAATTTAGATTTGCTAATATTAGATACATCAAACACAGTGTAGCCTGTATTTTAGACCAACAAAATGAACTTAAAATAAATATTCTAAAAATAATTAATGAAATATATATTGAATTCATATTATAAAATACAATACACCAGAGTTCAGTGTTGTGACTTAGTTTGTGTTTACAATGATCTTTTCATTACGGATTTATCATCACATCTTTAACAACAACATTAAACACTGATTCATAATTAATGATTATTAAGTGAGGCCACGTTAAGTCTCACAGCATCAAACTATCTATCTTAAAGATTAAAGAAAAGTGGATACATCTAATTTATATAAAAATAATAAACCATTAGACTTCTGTAAAAAAATGACAAAGAATAAAAAGCAGAGAAAAAAAAGATACCTCGTGTACTTTGATCTTGTCAGAGCTCGGAGAAGCAACAGTCGACTTTAAGAAGAAAAACATAATCATAAACACAGAAGTGACCGAGCTGCAGTGAACAACACTGAGGATGATGATGAAGATCTTCATGATGATGAAGAATGATGATGAAGACGTGATTAAGATAATGATGTTGAAGATCTTGATGATGATGAAGATGAAGATCATAATGATGAAGATAAAGACGATCTTATTGATGATGATAAAGATAATGATATTAAAGATCTTGATGATGAAGATGATGAAAATAATGGTGAAGATCATAATGATGATGAAGAGAATAATGAAGATCATAATGATGATGAAGATAATGGTGAAGATGATGAAGAGAATGATGAAGATCATAATGATGATGAAGAGAATGATGAAGATCATAATGATGATGAAGAGAATGATGAAGAACTCACTGCAGGCTTCTCCTCCTCTGGACTTCCAGAAGGATCTGCTGTATCTTCCTCACCAGCAGGGGGAGTTGAAAGTGCCTCCACGTCTCCAGCAGGAGGCGCTGCAGGTTCGTCCAGTTCCTCAGCTGGTTCTAATGCGGAAGCAGCTTGAACGTCTGAGGCTTCAGGAGCGTGATCGTTGTTCTTTCGCAAAAGAAGATGGTGGTTAGCATGAGTGTTAGCGTTAGCATTAAGCCTGACTTTGAATGTGACACTTCGATCTCTGATAATAATTTAAATAAAAGGCTCAAACAAGCAAACCTCACGTTAATTTCTTCATGTCAGAAACGTTTAACATGAATTTAAAGTTTTAAATAAAGCGTTCAAGAGTTTCTGTGAGGAACCAAAATGATCTGAAGCTTCTCATGAGATAAAACAAACTACAGCTCAAACTAAAATGTGTAAATTGAAATATTATTCAATTACATTTCAAACACATCAATAAAATAATTCACATTAAATGTTTATAATGAAAACTCACCATCTTATCAAAATCAGCAAAGAATGACGGGTTTGACAAATCCTTCAGCCAGCAGGAAGTAAACCAGAGAGGAAGAAACGTTACGTCGAAACATCAAGATCCAAAAACACGAACATGAACCAGAACAGAGAACAATTTACAGAACGTTAAGACATGAGACATGAGGGAGTAGGACATTAATACTAAAAACTGTTATTATCATTATCTCTACTGTTTCTATTGTAACTTTGATCTGACCCAATACACATCTTTGTAAGAATGAAGTTAAACTGAAATTAAATTAAATGTAACTCAGACTGAAACTTAAGTGAAAACAATGAATATCACATTTAACTTAAAAATAATTAAATCTGATGACTGAACTAAAAGATGTTAAAAGAAAAACTATTCATCTCATGTCAAATATACATTTTGATGTTTGCAGAAAATAGATTTAGATTTAAATGTTAGAAATAAAACATTTCTACATGAAAATGGATGAGAGGACAAAGCGAGCGGAGAATTCAGGGATCCAGGTTTTTACCAAAACTACTTTTGCTCTATTGGTTTGTGTTGGAAGGTCGAAGGTGGGACAAGGATTGACTGATTTCTAATCTGTGCTAAGCTACCACACTAAAGACAGGAGGAGTCATGTACCTCTTCCTTTTCTGTATCTAGCTCTTGATACAACTTTCCAAATCTCCGGTTTGCAGCCTCGTCTTCGGACATGTCTGAATGTTCTGGTTCTTTGTGATTTCTGGCAAAGTTTACACCTTTAATTCCTTCAGTTGCTGCTCCACAGACGGACGCTGAGTTTGGTCGAGCGACAGAAGAATCGAAGCCTCTGATGTCACTAATATTCTGCCAGGATGTGGTTTTGGAGGCGGGACCCTCAGTCCCCGAAGAAGCAGCTGGGAAACTGTTGGCAAAAGGGTCTGAATCCCACCCACTCCCCTCCCCAGTGACCTTAACCCGACCTCCCCCTGACTTCTCAACAAAGGGATCAAATTCAAATCCACCCTCCTCGTTTCCACACTTTGTTTTACCCAAGAACTCTGGATCAAAGTCACCACTTCCCTGTGTTTCGGCAAAAGGATCCGAATCAAACGCACCTCTCCCTGTGTTTCGGCAAAAGGATCCGAATCAAACGCACCTCTCCCTGTGTTTCAGCAAAAGGATCCGAATCAAACGCACCTCCTCCCTGTGTTTCGGCAAAAGGATCCGAATCAAACGCACCTCCTCCCTGTGTTTCGGCAAAAGGATCCGAATCAAACGCACCTCTTCCATGTGTTTTGCCAAACGGATCCGAATCAAACGCACCTCCTCCTTGTTTCAGCAAGGATCGAATAAACGAACCTCTCCTGTGTTTCGCAAGGGGATCCAAATCAAACGCACCTCCTCCCTTTGTTTCAGCTGAGGGAACTAAATCAAACGCATCTCTCCCTGTGTTTCAGCAGAGGAACGAAATCAAACGCACCACTCCTGTGTTTCACTAGGATACTAATCAAACACACCTCCTCCTTTTGTTTCAGCTGAGGGAACTAAATCGAACGCATCCTCTCCCTGTGTTTCAGCATGAGGAACGAATCAAACGCACCTCCTCCTTTGTTTCAGCTGAGGGAACTAAATCAAACGCACCTCCTCCCTTTGTTTCAGCTGAGGGAACTAAATCAAACGCACCTCCTCCCTTTGTTTCAGCTGAGGGAACTAAATCAAATGCACCTCCTCCCTGTGTTTCAGCTGAGGGAACTAAATCAAACGCACCTCCTCCCTTTGTTTCAGCTGAGGGAACTAAATCAAACGCACCTCCTCCCTTGTTTCAGCTGAGGGAACTAAATCAAACGCACCTCCTCCCTTTGTTTCAGCTGAGGGAACTAAATCAAACGCACCTCCTCCCTTTGTTTCAGCTGAGGGAACTAAATCAAACGCACCTCCTCCCTTTGTTTCAGCTGAGGGAACTAAATCAAACGAACCTCCTGGATCAGAAAGGTCTCTGTGAACTGATGTGAGCTTGTCTTCTATTAAATAATCTCTCTTCATGTTGCTCACTGGTGAAGCTTCATGTCTCCACCCATCGGAGTCACACAGTGGGTGGTGATCATATGTAAGTTCATCATCAGCACTCCCCCAGCCTCCCCCCTGACCTCCATCCCCCCATTCCTCAGCAGTCTCGTACTCAGACCCAGAATTTTCTGGAGACCCGGACAACTTCTCTCCTCTGTCCTCTGTGCTGTCCTTAATCTGTTCTCCAAACTCGTTGGTGAATATCAGTCCTGGGGTGGACTTCCTGCGTTCTTCCAGCTCTGATAAGCCCCCCCCAACATCTTTCTGACCTGTCTCATCCTCATCACCTCGGACTGCAGTGGTAAGGTTGGGGTTAGTTTGAGAGTCCCACTTTCTAACCTCGTTTTCAGTTGCTGTGGCTGCCTCACTGTCCTGAGGAGGTGTGGCTGTATCTCCACCCGCCTGCCAGCCATCTGCCTGGTGCCTGTCCTGAGCCCCACCCTCTGCCTCGCCCTCCGTCTCGTCAGGTTCTACAGCAACGGCACCAGGGGCCTCGGCACTCGAAGAGGTATCTCCATTTGCTGAGACCGAACCAAAGTCAGCAGACCAGTCGGCGACGAAGCCTCCATCTGTAGCCTGCTCCAGAAAATCAACCAACGAAGGGTTAAAGTTTGACCCTGATCTGAACCCAGAATCAAGACTGAAAGAGATCAGCTTCTGGTATGTTACAGTTTTCATCACATAGACAATTTAAAATCAGGGATTCATCAGGTTCCCTCTATTATGGTGACATCATCATGTATCTATGAATACTTACAGGCTGAGCAGTTTGAGAGTTTCCCTTTAAAAAAATAGAAACATGATCAAATGTTAAAATCTACACATGTATCTGTTGACTTTAATCTTTTATTTTGAGGAAATTATTCATATGTAAAGTTTCTTCACTTTTAATACACAATAATAATCTGAGTGTAAATTTACAGGATGAAGACAATGATTGTGAATATGAATTAAAATAATTCCCTATTAAAAATGACTAAAACTCACCGACCACATATCCCAAGGTACAGCAGTCTGAAAGAGCACATGTTTTTATTGTAGCAGATCCTCACATATTTTGTACAGATCAATATTTTAGAATAATGTGGATTTTCACTCTATAAAAACTCTTTTATATGGTAACTTAAGGATATTTGTCAGTCAACAGTAAATGTTATTGTCAGACTGGCTGAAGCATGTGAGTTGATGAAAAAACCTGTGGTATCGGTGAAGCGCTCTCATCAGGCTGAAAAGCATCAAAGTCCAGGTCAAGAAGAGATTCTCCAGGTCGTTCATTGGGCTGCGGACAACATCCAAACAAAACCAGGTAAACAGGCTTCAAAATCCCACTGAGCACATCAGATCATATAGATTTAACAAACAGAGTCAGTGAGGACTCTAACCTGCGATGGTGAAGGTGCAGGTAAAAATTCTCCTCCAAACAGGTCAATGATCTGCTCCTCCGCCACCTCCTTCGTTGGTGTGGCCTTTGGGGGGGGACGAACCGGTGGTCCCTTTTTAAACTGTCAGAGGAAACAAGGAGTTAATTCAAAAATGTATCAAACAGAACTTCTTAACTTTTAATGAAAGATTTCACTGGATGTTTGGATGAAGCCACATGTGGACAAAACACAAACAATGAAACAGTTCACTACGCTATGGAACTTTACACAGCATTACATATGATAGAGTTGTAATAGAGTTACACAATAACATTTCATTTTCTTCTTAGATTTACAGAAAGTCTGGATTCTCTGGTTAGTATTATGGGCGTCAGTTTTTATGAGAGGATGAATTAGCAGCTGAATGCAATCAAAACTAAGCAGAATTCCAAAGTTTATGATTCAAATCTCTATCTCGGAAGGAAATCGATTCATTTATTAAACCTCATTTCCAGCAAATCAATTCTTCATTCCTAATCAATAAGTGCATTATAATATCAATCAGAGATGTTACACTGTAGGTCATTAAATCTAAAGAAGTATTTTACTATTCGGAGAATTGACATTTCATTTCTAACAGATGTGATGATATTACATGACACAAGCAGTCACATGATCGCACACGTCGTAAGCTTCAAACATGAAATTAAATTATTGACCAACCAATAAACAAGAGAAAGTTCAAAGTTTAACTTTTGGTAGTGTCATTAAATTAAAATTAAATTAAAATTATCTTTTAAGGAATTGATGGTAGAGTCTTTGTTAAATTAATTATTACAACAAACTTTGTATTTTTACTTGTAGGTGATTGAAAATCAAACGGACTTCAAATAAGTGTCAAATAATAATAATAATATTAATAACACATATTTCAATGTCTTCAAACATCATCTGTTAGGTTGATGTTTAATATCTGAGGAAAATGTTTGACCAACAGTCAAGATAAACAGAATAAATCATTTGAAATGTAAATAAAGTCTCTGATTTAGAGATTAGAAAACTCTGGGTGTAACCATAGCAACAGTTAGGGTTAGGATTAGGGTTAAAAAACTGAAGCGTGTAAGTGTGGACTGAGCCTGGTCTGGTAAATGTGGATTTATGCAGGGGCTCAGAATCTGATGTCAACAGCATCAATCCATGGAGCCCACCTGCCTGGTATCAACAGTCCAGCCTGCAGGAGGCGCTGTGATGGTGTGGGGATGTTTTCTTCACTCACTTTGGGTCTGAATAGCATCAGTTATCAATCAATCACCATTCAATCAAGCTTTGAATGTTAATGTCTGTCTGAGAGTTGTTGCTGAACATGTTCATTACTTCCTGCAGAATAATGATCCAGATGTAAACTGAACCAAACTATATTAACACAACGTGTTTGAGTGACGCATCTTTAAATAATCGCAGACAGAAAACTGAAAAAACGCTGAATGTGAGATGGTTACTTACCATGAACACATGAAGAGGATGGAGACACATGAACACATGAACAGGACAGAGACATGTTACAGGTCAGCGGGATAAAAACTGAAAATGCTTCAGTTTATTTAATATTCTGATGTGTTAAACCACAAACACATGAACATCTACAACAATGATGAAAGGTTCTACTGTTTCTAATTCATTGTTCTGGTGATGGATGAAATCTTTTAAAAACACTGGTTCCCAACACAGATTCAGACTGCAAGGGCCCTGGTGGGAGGGGCAATGTTCTGAAGAAACAGTCTTCTATCGTTTTTAATGATCAGGAACATTCTGAGAGTCAGGAACCGACTGAGAGTCAGGAACCCGCTGAGAGTCAGGAACCCGCTGAGAGTCAGGAACCCACTGAGGGTCAGGAACCAACTGAGAGTCAGGAACCGACTGAGAGTCAGGAACCGACTGAGGGTCAGGAACCCTCTGAGAGTCAGGAACCCGCTGAGAGTCAGGAACCCGCTGAGAGTCAGGAACCCACTGAGGGTCAGGAACCAACTGAGAGTCAGGAACCGACTGAGAGTCAGGAACCCGCTGAGAGTCAGGAACCCGCTGAGAGTCAGGAACCCACTGAGAGTCAGGAACCGACTGAGAGTCAGGAACCCGCTGAGAGTCAGGAACATTCTGAGAGTCAGGAACCCGCTGAGAGTCAGGAACCCTCTGAGAGTCAGGAACCCACTGAGGGTCAGGAACCCACTGAGAGTCAGGAACCGACTGAGAGTCAGGAACCCGCTGAGAGTCAGGAACATTCTGAGAGTCAGGAACCGACTGAGAGTCAGGAACCCGCTGAGAGTCAGGAACCCGCTGAGAGTCAGGAACATTCTGAGAGTCAGGAACCCACTGAGGGTCAGGAACCCACTGAGAGTCAGGAACCCGCTGAGAGTCAGGAACCAACTGAGAGTCAGGAACCCGCTGAGAGTCAGGAACCCTCTGAGAGTCAGGAACCTGCTGAGAGTCAGGAACCCGCTGAGAGTCAGGAACCCACTGAGGGTCAGGAACCGACTGAGAGTCAGGAACCCACTGAGAGTCAGGAACCCGCTGAGAGTCAGGAACCAACTGAGGGTCAGGAACCGACTGAGAGTCAGGAACCCACTGAGAGTCAGGAACCCGCTGAGAGTCAGGAACCAACTGAGAGTCAGGAACCCGCTGAGAGTCAGGAACCCACTGAGAGTCAGGAACCGACTGAGAGTCAGGAACCCACTGAGGGTCAGGAACCCGCTGAGAGTCAGGAACCCGCTGAGGGTCAGGAACCCGCTGAGGGTCAGGAACCCACTGAGGGTCAGGAACCCACTGAGAGTCAGGAACCCGCTGAGAGTCAGGAACCCGCTGAGAGTCAGGAACCCGCTGAGGGTCAGGAACCCGCTGAGGGTCAGGAACCCGCTGAGAGTCAGGAACCCTCTGAGAGTCAGGAACCCGCTGAGAGTCAGGAACCCGCTGAGAGTCAGGAACCGACTGAGAGTCAGGAACATTCTGAGAGTCAGGAACCGACTGAGAGTCAGGAACCCACTGAGAGTCAGGAACCCTCTGAGAGTCAGGAACCCGCTGAGAGTCAGGAACCCGCTGAGAGTCAGGAACCCGCTGAGAGTCAGGAACCCGCTGAGAGTCAGGAACCCGCTGAGAGTCAGGAACCCTCTGAGGGTCAGGAACCCGCTGAGAGTCAGGAACCCGCTGAGAGTCAGGAACCGACTGAGAGTCAGGAACATTCTGAGAGTCAGGAACCGACTGAGAGTCAGGAACCCACTGAGAGTCAGGAACCCTCTGAGAGTCAGGAACCCGCTGAGAGTCAGGAACCCGCTGAGAGTCAGGAACCCGCTGAGAGTCAGGAACCCGCTGAGAGTCAGGAACCCGCTGAGAGTCAGGAACCCACTGAGAGTCAGGAACCCTCTGAGAGTCAGGAACCCGCTGAGAGTCAGGAACCCGCTGAGAGTCAGGAACCCGCTGAGAGTCAGGAACCCGCTGAGAGTCAGGAACCCGCTGAGAGTCAGGAACCCGCTGAGAGTCAGGAACCCGCTGAGAGTCAGGAACCCGCTGAGAGTCAGGAACCCGCTGAGAGTCAGGAACCCGCTGAGGGTCAGGAACCCGCTGAGGGTCAGGAACCCGCTGAGGGTCAGGAACCCGCTGAGGGTCAGGAACCCGCTGAGAGTCAGGAACCCGCTGAGAGTCAGGAACCCGCTGAGAGTCAGGAACCCGCTGAGAGTCAGGAACCCGCTGAGAGTCAGGAACCCGCTGAGAGTCAGGAACCGACTGAGAGTCAGGAACCGACTGAGAGTCAGGAACATTCTGAGAGTCAGGAACCGACTGAGAGTCAGGAACCCACTGAGAGTCAGGAACCCTCTGAGAGTCAGGAACCCTCTGAGAGTCAGGAACCCGCTGAGAGTCAGGAACCCGCTGAGAGTCAGGAACCCGCTGAGAGTCAGGAACCCTCTGAGGGTCAGGAACCCGCTGAGTCAGGAACCCGCTGAGGGTCAGGAACCCGCTGAGGGTCAGGAACCCTCTGAGAGTCAGGAACCTGCTGAGAGTCAGGAACCCGCTGAGGGTCAGGAACCCACTGAGGGTCAGGAACCCGCTGAGGGTCAGGAACCCGCTGAGTCAGGAACCCACTGAGGGTCAGGAACCGACTGAGAGTCAGGAACCCTCTGAGGGTCAGGAACCCACAGAGTCAGGAACCCGCTGAGAGTCAGGAACCCGCTGAGGGTCAGGAACCCGCTGAGAGTCAGGAACCCTCTGAGAGTCAGGAACCCGCTGAGAGTCAGGAACCCGCTGAGAGTCAGGAACCCGCTGAGAGTCAGGAACCCGCTGAGAGTCAGGAACCCGCTGAGAGTCAGGAACCCTCTGAGAGTCAGGAACCCACTGAGAGTCAGGAACCCACTGAGGGTCAGGAACCCACAGAGTCAGGAACCCGCTGAGAGTCAGGAACCCACTGAGGGTCAGGAACCCGCTGAGGGTCAGGAACATTCTGAGAGTCAGGAACCGACTGAGAGTCAGGAACCCACTGAGAGTCAGGAACCCTCTGAGAGTCAGGAACCCGCTGAGAGTCAGGAACCCGCTGAGAGTCAGGAACCCGCTGAGAGTCAGGAACCCGCTGAGAGTCAGGAACCCTCTGAGGGTCAGGAACCCGCTGAGAGTCAGGAACCCGCTGAGGGTCAGGAACCCGCTGAGGGTCAGGAACCCTCTGAGAGTCAGGAACCTGCTGAGAGTCAGGAACCCGCTGAGGGTCAGGAACCCACTGAGGGTCAGGAACCCGCTGAGGGTCAGGAACCCGCTGAGGGTCAGGAACCCGCTGAGTCAGGAACCCACTGAGGGTCAGGAACCGACTGAGAGTCAGGAACCCTCTGAGGGTCAGGAACCCACAGAGTCAGGAACCCGCTGAGAGTCAGGAACCCGCTGAGGGTCAGGAACCCGCTGAGAGTCAGGAACCCTCTGAGAGTCAGGAACCCGCTGAGAGTCAGGAACCCGCTGAGAGTCAGGAACCCGCTGAGAGTCAGGAACCCGCTGAGAGTCAGGAACCCGCTGAGAGTCAGGAACCCTCTGAGAGTCAGGAACCCACTGAGAGTCAGGAACCCACTGAGGGTCAGGAACCCACAGAGTCAGGAACCCGCTGAGAGTCAGGAACCCACTGAGGGTCAGGAACCCGCTGAGGGTCAGGAACCTGCTGAGAGTCAGGAACCCACTGAGAGTCAGGAACCCGCTGAGAGTCAGGAACCCGCTGAGAGTCAGGAACCCTCTGAGAGTCAGGAACCCGCTGAGGGTCAGGAACCCACTGAGAGTCAGGAACCCGCTGAGAGTCAGGAACCCGCTGAGAGTCAGGAACCCGCTGAGAGTCAGGAACCCGCTGAGAGTCAGGAACCCGCTGAGAGTCAGGAACCCGCTGAGAGTCAGGAACCCACTGAGGGTCAGGAACCGACTGAGAGTCAGGAACCCACTGAGGGTCAGGAACCCACTGAGGGTCAGGAACCCACTGAGGGTCAGGAACCCACTGAGGGTCAGGAACCCACTGAGAGTCAGGAACCCACTGAGGGTCAGGAACCGACTGAGAGTCAGGAACCCACTGAGGGTCAGGAACCCACTGAGGGTCAGGAACCCACTGAGAGTCAGGAACCCGCTGAGAGTCAGGAACCCACTGAGGGTCAGGAACCGACTGAGAGTCAGGAACCCACTGAGGGTCAGGAACCCACTGAGGGTCAGGAACCCTCTGAGAGTCAGGAACCCGCTGAGAGTCAGGAACCCACTGAGGGTCAGGAACCCACTGAGGGTCAGGAACCCTCTGAGAGTCAGGAACCCGCTGAGAGTCAGGAACCCTCTGAGAGTCAGGAACCTGCTGAGAGTCAGGAACCCACTGAGGGTCAGGAACCCACTGAGGGTCAGGAGCCCACTGAGGGTCAGGAACCCACTGAGGGTCAGGAACCCTCTGAGAGTCAGGAACCCTCTTTTATGCTGCTGATGAGGTAATAGATGATGTCAGGAGGTGGAACGATCAAAGGAACCTTCATACTGAACGGTTACTAAACTGTTGAACTTAGATTTTTTAAGGGTGAATAATTCCAGTCCAGAGATCGTAACTCTACTTTCAGACACAGACTTGATCTTCACAGAGAGACTAAACACTTTTTGAAATGAGACATTGTCTATCTCACCACTTTTTCTGTTGCAGTGTTGCATCATGGGAGTTAACAAAACCACACTCCACATCTAGTGATTTTTAGTTTGAAGCCAGACATTTTGTCAACTGTCACAATATTAGTTTTATAGCGTAAAAAGTGATTCAAAACACGCTGAATGAAAACTGGGAACCAGTGTTGAAGACGAACGTCAGATCTCATGACCTGAACTCTCAGTAGAAATAAGGAACTATTCTACTGTCAGGTCTCAAATCTACTGTATATAACAAAATTATATATGTTATATATTCACACAATGCTCACATTTAAAGACATGACAACAAAATCACATTTTAAAGTCACATATTCACTCACCAAGTTACAGACAAAAGTTTGCAGCAAAAAAAGTCACAGAAAGTTAATTTGAACATTATTATGAAACTGTTGTTTTTATTCTATATATCATTTTATATTTATGATCATTCTTGTCTATACACTGACAGTCATGACTAACATCTGCCTGAGACCAGTCTGGATAAGATCTACCTGTGTTGGGGATTTTGGACGTGGTGGTCCAGGTGAGACAGGACGGAGCATATGATTGGAGCTGGAATCTGGACTCTCAAGTGGACTCTCATCTTCTGGTGGTGACGGGGTTCTAGCAAGTCGTAATGGTCCTGAATCACTAGTGGACAAAACAGAAACTACATGATCGCAAGTATTCTGATTGGCTGCCTAGTGTCAGATGGTATAATCACACAATTCCATATAAAACCTTTAAGATTCAAAGTAAAAGTGATTCCCGGGGTGAAAGGTCAAACTGACCTCGGGGCTCCTTGGATGGTAAACATTTTGTCAGAATGCTGTTCGCCCAGTTTGGTCATAACTTCATACAGCTGCCTGCACACCTGGACGGGTAGATTCAATCAAACATTATGTCTTCTGATAAAGTGTCAGAGCTCATTTCAGAGAACCCAAACCCAGATGAGATGTGATGTTAATAAGTGGTGAGAGAGGTAAAGTCTGTGTCGACTGACTGATCATCTGCATCATTAACATTCAAATCATCTCAAACATTTTTTATTGGTTTAATTTGTTAATGTTGTAGAAACAAGATTTGACTCACAAGGGAGATTTCTCTGTGAAACTTTGCCTCCAGACTCGTCACATTCTTGTAGGTGCTGATGTAGAAGCCGACTCGGCTGAAAGGGAAATATCATGTGTCATTGTAGCCAGATGATTTGAACAGTATTCAATAAGCAGATACTACATGCAACGCTGGAATGTTGTGAGAAAACCTTGTGAACAATTGAAAGCACAGAAGTCAAAAGTGTTTGGGTTAGTTAAGGTTTATAAGTGAAGCTTCCTCTGTTTCACACAACTTTGACCTGTGAAGAGGATGGCACTCTACTGCTGATCTACAGGAACCATCAGGTTTCTTCAAAGACTGAATCTATGAGCTGTTTGAACACAACAGTGACTCAGCTGCAGCATCTTGGTTATTTAGGACCTCACCTGTCCCAGAGGGTCGGCAGTTCATCCTGCAGACCCACGTTCAGCTCATCAAACACCTTCTGAGACTTTTTCAGCTCGTCTTCTGCCTGAGAACAAAAATAGTGTCTCTTCACATCCAGACTCAAAGCATGTGACTGTTTCCTTTAACTTCTGAAGCCCACCGTGTTTCGTGGACTCACCTTCATCATCTTGCGGTCGTTCTTCATTCCAGACGTCTGCAGAGTTTCAACGTGGTGACGAGCACTGTCATAGTCAATCAGTTTCCTACTTCTCTTGGCCACACGAGTCTGAAACATCCATTTTTAGTTTTCATTCTTTGGTTAAAAGTTAAAAGTTTCTTAAATAACAAAAAAAATTGTTTGTTACCTTTAGGTCTGGGAACTGTTGCAGGTATGCATCTAGGTTCAGGAGCGTCGAGTCCACCAGTTTGTTATGGAAGTCTTCCCACAATGCATCACAGTCCTGCAGGAAACAAAGCCACTCGTGCCGTCACAGCGACAAATCAAAGCCCTGACGTAAGATGCCAGGGGTCAACATCCTGATCAGTCTGTCCCTGCAGGTCATGTTCCACCGGGACAAAGTCTCCATGTTACAGAATTAAAAAAATTCCCTGGACATCTGTGCCTGTCACCTGGACACTTGTCTCTCACCTGGACACTATAGCTGCTTTCAGACATGAACTGAACTCTGGAAATTATCCACATTTTCTCTGGAGAAAGTGGATGTGTGAAGAGTAAACTTCGGGTAAACCAATTCTCTGGACTTTATCCACAGGTCATGTGTGAAAATGGCTTATGTGTCACACCTGAACAGTCTGTAGTCCCTGGGCACGCAATAAAATAATAAAAGCATTGAAAATACATACAAATATAAAAGTGGTGGAAACTACAAATAGGGCCTGTTGAGGTGTGAACAATTTGCACAGATACATGAACAAGAGAGCAGCTGCCAACTTGAGCATAAGAATAACATGTAAGACCACAGATAACACAAATACAAAAACATTTCAAACCTGAACACTCGTCTCACATCTGAACTCTTGTCTCACACTTGAACACTCGTCTCACACCTGAACTCTTGTCTCACACTTGAACACTCGTCTCACACAACCTGCCAACTGAACTCTTGTCCTCGAACAACTAATGCTACACGAACACTCGTCTCATCGAACTCTTTTCTAACTGACACTCGTCTCACACTGACACTCGTACACTCTTGTCTCACATCTGAACTCTCGTCTCACACTTGAACCTGCACCTAACTCTTGTCTCATTGACACACTGAACACCTCACTCTAACTCTTGTCTCACACCTGAACACTCGTCTCACACCTCTCACCTTCCCAATGGTCATCACGTCGTCTTTCCCATGCCAGTCTGGTTCGTAGACTTCATGCAGGGACTGCGTCAGGTTGATGGACGCCTGCTGCATTCCTGCACGACACAAACACCTTCACTGACCTCTGGTCCCCACCGAGACATGATAACCTCAAACTAACACACATGAAGTCCACAGAAATTGCTGAGGAGAACCTGTGAGAACCTGTGAGCAGGTGAACTGAGAAGAACTGGAGTTCGATCAAAGGTAACAACTTATTCCAGTTTTTATTGATGAATAAAAAATATTCATGTTTTTATTTTGGATCACATCCTGAATATAAACTTTAACTCATTTTCGTTTATTTGTCTTTGATTTATGTATCTAGGTGATACTTACCATTATCTTATAATAATAATAATAAAAACTACAACACTATCATCAAAAAACGATTCAAGATATTGTTATATATATTTTACGTCTAAAAAAAACAGAAACTTCTTCACCTTTAATAGTCGACATGTAGGATTTCATCTCCCTCTGCAGCCGAGAACCTTCAGACTAACACACACACACACACACACACACACACACACACACACACACACACACACACACACACACACACACACACACACACACACACACACACACACACACACACACACACACACACACACACACACACACACACACACACACAGGTGAGTATTGGTTAATATTAATGTGAGGGGCTTGTTGACTCTCCATCAGTCTGTCAGGGTTAAGACTTAAGTCCAAAATGATTTTTCTCAACAACTGTGATAAATGTGCTTCAGATACTCATGTTCCCTTCAGGTTTAACTGGAATAACTGTCACTCTTCCTCTAGCGCCATCATTAGGTGATGGCTTAACCACCAGCCTGGGTTTTAGTGATGATGTCATCTCTCACCTCCTGTCTCCTGAAATTAATCACCACTTGTTCAAACTGTTCATCTTTGGTCTCGTCTGCTTTCCCCAGTTTCTGCAGTACCTGAGAAAAAAAATAAAATAACGCTCTTTAAATAAAACCAATAACTGATGATTATTGTTATTCTTGTCAATCTACTTCTCCTTCTTATTATTATTCAGATTTACAAACATCACAGACTTTCTGTAGACTAGAAAAGGTTCCCACAAACATTCATGCAGTACTGTTTGTTGGATCAATATAGAGCTGCTCCGTATTTAATATGATGCGATTATAAAAACCCGACCCCAAACCCACCTAACTTTAAGGGCCGGGTCATTTCAGAAAAAGGCTTTCAGTGACTGACCAATCAGTGCAGATTTAGCTTTTTGGCACTAACAGCTAGACCAAGCATTTCAGACAGAGGCTCTGCTTGAGACAGATCATGTGTGTTTGAATATCACCAAGTTAAAATGAACCTGTTTATATCACATCACTGCTCACTGATGCCACCATGTGTTAACTATTTAATAAAGTGACGTGTGTCTGGATGAGACCAAATGATCAACCTGCTGAACTTGTACTGAAAGCAGCTCAGTGAAGGTCCAGAATATGGAAACTAATTTTATTAATATTAAAATCCTATTTCTTTTTATTTTCTTATAGGTGATGGTTAAATGTTCTGTCAGTACAAACTGTAAACATTATTTCTTAGGACAAAGTTTTAATTTGACTTAAATGATTGGTATATATCACTGCTCCACATATCTTTTCTTACAAAGTTGACTCTAGCGAAAGGGCAGTGAGATTCTCTCAGCACGACTCGTGACCAAAGTCTGGACCAACCAGAAGCAGATCATATTTCAGCACCATGGACAGTTCTGACAGTCAGAACGAGGTAACGTTATATGCAGTTCTGATGATGATGTTGTGAACTATAAGTTCATTATGTTTTCAATTGGCTGGACACATGTGACCGAGAAGAAATCAGACGATCATGTGATGATTCACATCTGGATCATGAGAATAAAACAGCTGTTCTGTTTTTATATATTAATGTTGCTGTCGCAAAGAATTGTGGGACGGCATTGTCGCCTTTCCTTTCATAAAGGATGGTTGAGGTTTCCTCTACTAAAGGAGATAAGTTAGGAAGCATTGAGCCTCCTTTCCTCAACAGTAGTTTATCCTGACTCTTGTTGAGGGTGAAGAACAGAGGATGTCTCACCCTGTTAAAGCCTGAGACAAACTGTGATTTGTGAGTACGGGCTATACAAATCAAATTTGATTGATTGATTGATATAGATAATTGAAAAGATCTTATTATGAAACAGTTCAGGTCATTTCACTCAGTTCAGAAGGTCCCGAAGTAAACGATCAGACTTTTTTAATGCAGCCAAGAAACTTCATCACCCTTAATGGCGGACGTGTCGAATTTCATCTCACACATCATCCGAGAACCTTCAAACTAACAAACACACACACTCTCACGCACACGCGCACCACACACAGTAACACACACAGTGTTAATCCTTCGTCAGCTTCAGCCAATCAAAGTGCTCCGTCCGTTTCCGATGATTGTATTGTTTTTATGATTTATCGAACTTATGCTGACGTCATGTTCATGCAAATCAATATCTGATAATCAAAAATGGATAACTACGTCATCCTGATCACATCAACACGAGAGAACAGCTGATTATCAGAGCGAGACGCTGCACAGGCCGCAGCCAGCTACACCTCCACCTCCCCCCGTCCTCCATCCGTCCTCCATCCACCCTCCATCCATCCTCCTCTCTTACCTTCTCTTGTGCGCGGTTAAGACGTTTCTGCACGTTTTTGGCGAATATTCCTGTTTTTATTTCCGCCATAATGACCGCAAAGATAGAGAGAGAGAGCGCGAGAGAGCGAGAGAAAGGCGGATTAACGCGGAGAGCGGCTGACAGGGGGGAGGGGTCTGTGCGTGTGTGTGCGTGCATCAAGTGGGACACTTTCTACTTCCTGTTGCGTCACTGAGTCACAACAATGTCCAGTCACTCTATTCTACGTAAATAAAATATTAGGTTTAATAAAAACATTCAGGAGGATTTACCTCTAAAGTTTTTCTTCCTTTAAAAATCTATAATCTAAAGAAATTAATTAAAAATATATATGTACAAATGCACACATTCATTAAAAACACAATGTAAAGATTTTTCCACATGAAAAATCTTCCAGATTTATGTCCTCAACAACTTCCTGTTTGTCTGTTTATCTGACTGCTACTGAACATCTGTCTGGAATCATCAGCTGTGCAGAGCCTCATAAGGTCAACTTGTTTCCATGGTAACAAGACACATGTGCAGATAAGGACAATGGGAATCATCATCATCATCATCATCTGTAATATATTCAATTCATATTATATATTTTTAGTTTAAACCAAAATAATATATATTATATTTATAATAGCATTTCTTTCTGCTGAGTTTATATTTTTATTCATATGAACATTTAAAGCCCCTGAGGCCCCTGAAGTCTGAACCAGTTCATTATGACAAGAGAACAGAAGGTGATTCAGAGGACACGTCTCAGGTGAGGAGGCTGTAAGATCTGACTTCAACCACCAGAGGGCCTGCTAATGTGTGTGTGTGTGTGTGTGTGTGTGTGTGTGTGTGTGTGTGTGTGTGTGTGTGTGTGTGTGTGTGTGTGTGCGCGCGCGCGAAAGGTCCATCTGCTCTGTTCACTGTTTTTAACAGAAAATCTTGGTTCAGTCTAAAAATTAATTTCACAGTTTCTGCTCCACGTGAGGTGATGATGACACTGAGTTGAGTCAGCAGTGTGTGTTTGTGTGTCTGTGGGGGTGTGTGTATGTGTGTGTGGTATGAGAATCAGGGACACTCTTCTCCCTCCTCTTCTGTCGTGATGTTCATTCAGGAGGAAACACCGCAAACAGTTTACTCACTGTGTGTGTGTGTGTGTGTGGTGTGTGTGTGTGTGTGTGTGTGTGACTCATAGGGAAATACCTCTGTGGACAGAGGGTGGGATTAAACAGACAGAGAGGTATAATTACAGTAACTTAGCAGAGAGAGGGAAAGAGTGACCTCGCACCGGACACCAGGACCATAGAGAACCAGTCTGAGACCAGGACCAGAACCACCTTTACCACAACCCCAAGGACTAGAACCACCAGGACAAGATAGAAACGACAGAAGCTCAGAGAACTAGATTTAGGAACAGATCTGCTACAATCAACTAATCAGGAACTGACTGAGGACCTCAGTGAAAACCAGAACCTGAGACGTATTGACAGTTTAAGGTTTTTAACAGTTTCTTGCAGAACTCTGTTTCTGTTGTTTGTTTTCACTTTTTCAAACATCAGAGACTTGACTGATTCAACTGATATTGGACTCTACTGAGTCACTGAGGATTTGATCTGAGGGATTCTGTGACTCTCTTTAGCAGAGACGGACATTCAATCTACTGTTTCTACTGACTCTGAGTCAGAGCCTGTCATGTCTTCTCTGTTCTTCTTTGTGGCTGTCATCCTCCTTGTCGATTCCTCTCCGGCGGTCTCTCCGGCTCCTGAGGTTGATTTGGTGTCCTCCAGTGACTGTCCATCCTGCTCTCTGTCTCTAATGAAGAGGAACATCTCTTCATCAGGAGGAGAGAGTGACGTGGTCGAGGCGGTGAAGCGTCACATTCTCAACATGCTGCACCTGAGTACCCGACCCAACCTTACGCAGCTGGTCCCTCGTGCCGCGCTGCTCAACGCCATCAAGAAGCTGCACGTGGGCCATGTGACCAAAGACGGCAGCATTGAGATCCAGGAGGAGGGCTGGGCCCCTGGTGCTCCAACACCACCTGAACCACCATCGGAAATCATCATCTTTGCAGAGCCCGGTGAGTCTGACAGCCAATCATAAACCTTCAGGTCATCTTTCAAATTACACCAGCTCAGCGGAACATATTTACAGTTAGTTAATTACTATTTCTACTGTCTGTTGACCTTCACCTGCACCTTTTTTTTGTTGTACTTCAAGTCATTGATGAAATTGATTGACAGCAGGTGAACCTGTAGATCTGAGTCAGTAGAAACAGAAGAAACAGTAACAACAGTAGATCTTGGGCCTGAAAATTGTGTTGATTACTTAACAGACCTCTGAAATAGTCAACATGTAATGCATGAAAAAAATAAAAGCTGTTCAATAATTCATTCAAACATAAGAGAAACATGTCAACAATATAAAGAATCTATAAAATCTGTGCGAGAAAATAAAATCTGGTTCATGCTTCACTACAGATAAACCAGGTAGGATGAATACAAATTGTTCTAACTTCACCCGGAACATAGACTGTTGGTAAAAAGCTCTTCACACAATGTACAACACAAAAACAAAGCAAAGTGACAATATAATGAAAGAAATGTTTGAGGAGGGCTCACTAATCACAAGGAATAACTCTGTGATCAAACAGATTGTTTACTGTATTTCATGAATCAAAATTGATCATTAATGGTTTTATCTTTTGTACCTTTTTTCTGGAGTTAAATCTATGACTGTTAGAGGGGGGGGGGGGGGGGGGGTGAGGGAGGATGTTTGTATCTAATTCAACTGATTTTACTGATACTGAGGGTGGCATCTATTTTCACCTCTTCCTCCTCTCCCCTGGTTTCTAATCTGTAAAAAAGGTTCTTAGGGTATTATTAGGTTTGTCAGACAGAGCCTGTGCTTCTTTCTTTTCATTCATTCTTTCATCTGTTCAGACCTGAACACATCTGGTGCATTATTTTAATGATTATCATTAACTGAAGTTTAGTGGAACAGCTTTTAATCTTTTCATGTTATTGTGAATGTGAACAAAGTCGTAACCAATCACTGTCCTGTCACTGGTTTGCTTACATAAATGTACATAAAAGCTTTGTGCTATAAATAGTTGTCTGTTCTGAAAAGTTCTTTAATTAAAAGCTTTGCCGACAGTAACGAGGCGGGGGGGGGGGGGGGGGGTTCGAATACCGCGTGGTCTGAGGCCGTGAATAATTTCATTCAGATGAATCTGGGCCTCGGTAATTAAACACAGGGGGGGGGGGGGGGGGGATACTAGTGTCCTTGTTCCCTGAAATCAGGCCTCTTCTTTTTTTAGTGTCTCAGCTCATGAGTATAAGAGTATATTTAGAGGCAGCGGCCCAGTTCACTGTACTATTGTTAATGACATTTTCTTTGTTCATTCAAATGAAAGGAAGTTCAGACAGGGGGTCAAAGGTCATTGATGTTGATAAATGTTGTTTACTTCAAGAGAAGATCAGAGTTGGATTGTTTCAAACTTAAACCAAGTTTTGTTCTCTGTACGTCTGTACGTTTTAAATGATCAGACTGAGCTAAGGGTTAGGGTCAAAGTCAAATCTTAAATAAATAAGTGAATATTTCAACAACTGATTCAGTGAAATGTTTTCAGACTGTAGGGACACGTAGAAACCAATTCAACCCTAAACTAATGTAACCCTAACCATTTAGATCATGTCTTTGATTGTACAGACTAACGTTAATGTTCATGGTCATGAATAAAGAGCTTCATGCTGATGGATAAAGTTAATTCCTGCTAATATGTTACCATGCTAACTGTGTTGTCTGGTGCAGGTGACTCTCAGAACATGATGACCTTTGACATCTCGAAGGAGGGCAGTGGCTCAGCGGTGGTGGAACAGGCCAATGTCTGGATCTTTCTGAAAATGTCAAAGGGAAACCGAGTGAAGCGCAAAGTGTTGCTGCGGCTGCTACAGCATGACCACGACAATGATACGGAGCAGGAGTGTGTTTCAGAGAAGATGGTGGACACCCGTCGTAGCGGCTGGCACACCCTCTCCATCCCTCACATCGTTCAGGACCTGTTGGATGGCGGCAACAGCTCCCTCAGCCTGAGGGTTTCCTGTCCGCTGTGTGTCGAGGCTGAGGTTTCACCTGTCCTGATGCCTGCCAACAGCGAGCGAGCAGGAGGTCGAGATCAGTCTCATCGACCATTCCTCATGGTGGCTCTCCGAGCTCAGGAGGAGGCGATGCAGCGACGAGTCAAACGAAGTCTGGAGTGTGATGGAAAAATACGTGTGTGCTGTAAAAGACAGTTTTATGTGAACTTTAAAGACATTGGCTGGAACGACTGGATTATTGCTCCATCAGGTTATCATGCCAACTACTGTGAAGGCGACTGTCCGAACCACATGGTGAGCCTTAGCAGCTCATCGCTCTCCTTCCACTCAACGGTCATCAATCATTATCGCATGAGAGGCTTTGGCCCGTTTCAAAATATCAAGTCCTGCTGCGTGCCAATGAGGCTGCGCGCCATGTCGATGCTTTACTACAGCGAAGAGCAAAAAATCATCAAGAAAGATATTCAGAACATGATCGTGGACGAGTGCGGCTGCTCGTAAACGCTGACCATGACGTTAGAAACACTTTGAAGACAAAAACATCACATCAGCACTTTCACATAAAAGATTGTTAAAAAAACTATTTATGTTTAGTGATGACGTTGTTTTTCTTATTATGAGAAACTGTTTTCCACATTGGAACAACCCGAAAATATTATGCAACAGATGTGTCCTGTCTTCATACTTGGTTTGTCCGTTGTTTTTTCATTGTTTTATATTGCTTGTTTCTTGGTCTATATTTGTCATAGAAAATGTGAGGGAATTCTTTTTGATGTATTGATGACTGGTTCAACTTGTCTAAAAAATCTCTAATGTTACTTGAAGAAATTTAGTTAAACCAGCTGTTGGAGCCAAACATTACTCTTATATATTATTGTTATTATTATAATTATTATTTTTGAAAAGTAAAGATTCCTGGAAATGTTGTATCAGCTTCAAGGTTAAGACGAGAGCCAAAGACAGATGATGCTGAAGATGAAGACGATACATTTTTCTGAAATATAAACGAAAACGTCAGTCAGTGAATGAGTGTGTCGGTTAACAAATGTGAGTAAGTTAACGAGTGTGAATCAGTTAATGTGTGTTAGTCTGCTAACGAGTGTTAGTCACAAGTCTGAGTTGGTAAACAAGTGTGAGTAAGGTAATGAGTGGGAATCCGTTAAAGTGTGTGAGTCAGTTCATCATTAATCAGCGACTTTGAGAGCTTTGAAAAGCGCTATATAAATACGATGTATTATTATTATCATTATTAAAATAACTGTCCGATTTTATCGTTTGGTCTCGTTTTTCTTCCAAATTTTCAAAAAACTGAAATTATCAAATCGTATAACTCTTTTCTTTGTATGACCCTATTGTTCTTCTGTGGTGATGTGGGACTTGTGGTAAATAAACATTTAAAAACATGTTTGAACTTTAATCACGATAAAATCGAAATGTTTTAACAGTCAATATTTTTTCATCTTATCAAATGGGAAATAACTGAATAATCTGATGATGTAATGATATGAATGATGTCAATGTAAATTAGCATTGGTGAGGAAACCACATGGTTTGATGAACACTCTGGAACTTTTCAATATTTCATCATCAACATCTGAGGATTCACATGACTGAATCTGAGTAACATGAGAATTACCTACTACAGGTAACATTTAAATAAATACAGCCTATAACTTCCTCTTGCCAGTAGGTGGCACTATGATTGTGATTCAAAATGAGCCAGTAGATGTCTTCAGGGCAAGACTCTCATCAGATGTGTGAGGGCTTGGTAAAGATCTGAATATGTGGGGTCTAGTTACAATAGTACTTTAAATCTTCATGCACAGGGATCTAAATTTGCCATGCTGCCATGGCCATGCTTCTTTGTGAAAACCCGCAAAATTCACAATAAGGCATCAACAAGGTCTTTAGGCTGTTCTGATTTGGTCAATGTCCTTGGAGGAGGACATGAAAGTGTTAAAGCAGTTGTTTCCTTTTGCCAATAGGTGGCATTTTGGTTGAAGGTTAACTCTTTATCCTGTCTGGCATGCTATCAGGACTTTAAACTAATTATTATATGAAATCATTATCAGTGAAAGTTGATGTGAATTTCAGGTGGGTTAGGGTTAGAGTTAGCTGCGTTCAAGGGGTAGAGTGGGTTGTCCATAAGGTGAAGGCCGGTGGTCAATCCCAATCTTCCCCAGAACAGTGTGACAATGTGTAAAGGAGCCGGGCGTCAGGGGCCGATGATCAGGAGCCAGTGGTAGGGGCCAGCTAGGACCAAATGTGAGGATGGTTGACGGAAAATGTCACAAGGTCAAAGAAAGATGTTAAAGAGAGGATGTAAGGGGTTAGGAAAGGAGGACCACCGTGCATACAACATCCAACTTCATTTACACTTTTGCATTCTTTTTAATAAATTTATAACATAAGATATGTACAGAGTGTACGGTTCACTTTGCTGTTTATGTAAAGGTAAAGTATAGTTTACTGTCCAAAAAAGGATCAATTTAAACTTAGTTGTGATCTCACTTTAATCTTGAGCAGTTCATTCATTTTTGAGCGCCACTGCATATGGCTGCCTCACACAGCAGCTCTGTCTCCCACTTTAACCCGAACCCTCCACAAAGCAAGAGCTGCCTACTACTCCACATTAATAGAAGAAAATAAAAACAACCCCAGGTTTCTCTTCAGCTCTGGAGCTGACAGAGAGTCACACCTCCACCGAACCCAGTATCCCTCCATCCCTGAATCGCAATATCTTTATGAACTTCTTTAATGATAAAAACGTAACTATTAGGGTTAGGGTTAGAACAGAAACCCAATCAATCTGTCATTATCATCAGGATGTACCACGGTCCTTTAAACTAGCTGTAATCAAACCCCTTCTCAAACATCCACCCTGGACCCGGAGGTTTTTAACTACAGACCGATATCCAACCCCCCCCCCCCCCCCCCCTTCCCGTCTAAACTCCTGAGAAGGTTGAAGCCAATCAGCTGTGAGAGTTTCTCCAGGAAAGTGAAGACTTCGGGGTTTAGAGCCAATCACAGCACGGAGACAGTCCTGGTTAAAGTCACTAATGAGCTTCTAATAGCTCCAGATGTTTGTGTCTGTCCTCGTCCTGTTAGATCTCAGTGCAGCATTCAACACTATCGACATCACATGTTATTACAGAGACTGGAACAGTTCATTAGCATTAAAGGAACCGCCCTCAACTGGTTTAAATCATATTTATCAGATCGATAAATGATGAGTCATCTGAGCGCACCAGAGTTAACCACGGTGCTCCACAGGGTTCTGTGCTCGGCCCATTTTATTCTCATTATATATGCTTCCACTAGGAAACATTATCAGGACACACTGTGTAAACTTCCACTGCTATGCAGATGACGCCCAGTTATACGTATCAATAAAACCAAAACAGTGTCATCAATTAACTGAAGTTCATGTCTCAGGACATAAAAAGCTTCTCTTATTAAACTCAGATAAAACAGAGGTTCTGATACTTGGCCCTAAACACCTCAGAGACACATTATCTAATGATGAAGCTGTGCTCGAGGACATTGCCCTTATCTTTGATCCTGATTTGTCCTTTGATTCTCATTTAAAACACATTTCTAGGACCGCCTTCTTCCACTTGCGTAACATCTCAAACATCAGACATGTCTCAGACAGATGCAGAAGAACGAGTCCAGGCCTTTGTTCCATCCAGACGTGATTATTGTAATTCCTTATCATCCGGCTCCAGCAGGAAGTCGTTAAAGACTCTGCAGTTTGTCCTAAATGCTGCA
Organism: Reinhardtius hippoglossoides; assembly: GCA_006182925.3. NCBI lineage: Eukaryota > Metazoa > Chordata > Actinopteri > Pleuronectiformes > Pleuronectidae > Reinhardtius > Reinhardtius hippoglossoides. The sequence continues at coordinate 17,698 of CM031680.1, read as the reverse complement.
GCACGTGTCCTGAAGAGAACCAGGACCAGAGACCACATGTCTCCTGTGTTAGCTTCACTACACTGGCTTCCTGGAGCCTCGGTTCTGGAGGCAGACTCCCTCTGTACGTTGAAGATTCAAACCTTCCTTTAGGATAAAGTTATAGTTCGAGCTGGTCCAGGTTTGTCTTAGATCTTAGTTCTGCTGCTGCAGGTCTAGAATGTCGGGGTCACGTGACACATGGAGCTTCTCTTTTTATTTCTTCGTCTTTCTCACATTAAAGGTTCAGTGTGTAGAATGTAGTGACATCTAGTGGTGAAGTTTCAGGTTGCAGCTGATACTCCTCACCTCACCGTCCCCTTTCAAACACTAAGTAGAACCTGTGGTAGCCTTCTGTTGTCATAAAACTCAAAAGATGTTTAGTTTGTCCAGTTTGGACAATGTGACTGTGGCCACATCGTGGATCCTGATGTGGATCACAGACTGTGATCCACATCAGGATCTATGGTCCATGTCTCCTCACATCTTCTACCATCACTGAGAGGAACTCCTCAGTTCATCTGCTCCTTCATCTCCATCAGACATTATGTATAAACACTTTAAACATGAAGTTACAAACTGTTTCCTAGGATCCTCACATGTGACTCTCTGAGTTTATTCACTGCTCATAAAGTTTCTCTGTAGTTTGACTCTTGTTGAGTTAAGAACAGAGGAAGTTGCTCCTTGTTAACATCTGTGAGACAAACTGGGAATATGAGACTTTACAAATAAAATTTGACTGATTGATTGAACGCAGGACAATCCTCCCTCCACCTCTTCTGGTGTCCCCATTCTCACCTCAGTTTTGATCTCAGTTTAATCTCTGTCAGATCATCTTTTAAATAAATTTTAAATAGGGTTTAAAAATATATAAATCAGACAAAATGAGTGAAGTGACGTTGATAAAATAAATGTATTGATAAATGTAAATGTTTGTTTGTGGTTCCCTTCATCTCGTCACTGAAGAAGTTGTATTTTAGTTTGTGTGACGGATGCGCTGGTGTGAAGAGAAACGTGATGAGAGGAGTCTTCATATGAATCAGAGAGAAGGATCTATTTTTTGCGGCGAGACACGTCAGTGCTGAGGGAAGGCCTGATCACCTCGACACCACCTCCACCACAAACTGTGACTCTTCATCACACCCACAGCTTCACTCAGTCCAAGTTCAGTCGTCAGGACGACCAACGACTCATCTGTGTCAGTGACGTGACATCATCAAACAGAAAGATTTAAAAGTTCATTCATATGAAAAAATTTACATTTTTTCAGAAAAAGTGAAGCCAAATGATTTAAAATAATGATATAATATAATATATCTTGAAATTTATAATCAATATCATTAGCTTCAGATTGTATTCACAGCAACGTCATCAGGAGGAGGAAGAGTTCACGTGTTCATCACTGTGTGTGTGTGTGTGTGTGTGTGTGTGTGTGTGTGTGTGTGTGTGTGTGTGTGTGTGTGTGAACGGTGTGAACTCTCTGTCTTAATAAACAGCGGCCCTCAGCGGACACACTGATACATTACAAGGCAAGTTCTGACTCACAATATAAAACAATGTGTTAGCAGAAGAGGCTGCTGGGCAGCATTGGTGTCATTACCCACCCTAACCCCTAACCCTCATCCCACAGAAGAGCAGATATTCTGAATGAAATATACGAGACACTGTTCAGATGACATTAAACAGAAGTCAGGTTTATGTGGATCCGAGCTCACTGAGAATCGAGGGCAATGAAATGGTAGATTCACCTACTTCAAACCAGGAGAGAGTTATGGAGATAGGCAGTCATTAGGAGCAACATCATGACTGAATGGAAAAAACAATGAGAGGAAAAGGATCATCTATATCAAATAAAGCTAAAAGTTGGAGGAATGAAACAATCTTTACAACAGCAGAGAGCAAACAGTCATATCAAGGTTAAGATCCGGACTCAGGATTAAACAGAGTAATGGATTTAATATCATCCATCAGTGTGAATGTGGCTCAGAGGAGGGGCCACCCGCCATTAAAAAAAAGAAAGAAGAAGAAGAAGAAGAAGAAGAAAAGAAAAGAAGAAGAAGAAGAAGAACAACAAGAAGAAGAAAAGAAGAGAAGAAGAAGAAGAAGAAGAAGAAGAAGAGGCTGGCCTGCCAATTAGAAGTGCGCAGGGGGAGTGGACGGAGGTGACGACTGGGCTGTGAAAGGTCAGGAGATGGCAGAGGGAAGTGCCGGATCAGGAGGTGAGATGGAAATTGAAGTTGATGGCAGGAGAGGTGATGTTTGGTGTAGTGCCGAAGACCAATGGTCCTAAAGTCGACGAAAACGTAAAAAAAAATGTAACGAAATCATCAGTGAAAGTGGAAGCAATTAGGATAATAGTGTAAAAGAAACCGCAAGACCGCGAGAAGAATATAAAGTGATTATCAAACAGTCTCAAGAGGGAGCGTCGTTTGGTGAGTGGAACCCAGTTCAATTTACTAAATCTCTAAATAAACTGCTGTATGAGATTAAAGGGGCCATGATATTGAGAAATGGTGCATTGACGGTGTCATGTAGAGACAGTACACAACAAGGTAAAGCTTTAAGATTGACTAAGATAGAAGGCAAAAAAGTGCAGTGTTCACTGCCGGAAGAAAGACAATTTGTAAGAGGAGTCATATTGGGAATACCAACAGTACATAAAAGGGCTGTAACAGAGGAAGACTTGGATTTACCTTTCAGTAATTTTGAGCCATTTCTAATGCACAACAAACATGCCCAGGGAAAGATGAAGTATGTTACAGGATGTTAGATAATATGAATGATGTCACACTTGAAGTAATGTAAAGATTATTTAATAAGATATGGGATACAGGTCAAATCCCAATAAGTTGGAAGCAGTCAGTAATAGTTTCAATAATTAAACCTGGAAAAGATCCATCAAATCCATCAAGTTATACACTGATAGCACTAACATCACAGTTTGGGGAAACCATGGAACGGATGGTTATGAAGAGGTTAACACATCATCTAGAGAGCAAAAACTTAATATCAGGATATCAAAGTGGATTTAGGAAAGGACTAGGAACAATGGACTCTGTTTTATGTCTACAATCAGTAATCAAAAAAGCCCAAAGTAATAAAGAAATGGTTATTGCTGTGTTCTTAGATATTGAAAAAGCATATGATATGCTATGGACAGAGGAACTCCTTATCAAAATTCATGAATTAGGCATAAAGGGTAAATTGTTCAACTGGGTGTCAAATTTCCTATTTGGAAGAACAATAGAAGTTAGAGTGGGCACAGAATATTCCAACAAATATGCAGTAATAAATGGAACCCCACAAGGTAGTGTTTGTAGTCCAATATTCTTTAATTTAATGATTAATGATGTTTTCAAACAGATTGAGCAAAGCATAGGGAAATCACTTTATGCAGATAATGGAGCACTCTGGGTTAGGGGGTGAAATTTGGAGTACTTCAAAATTTGTATGCAAACTGCAGTAAATAAAGTAGAGGAATGGTCAAATAAATGGGGTTTTAAAATGTCAATAGAAGAATCACAGATCATATGTTTTACTAAACGCCACAAACCAGTACAAATTCAATTACATCGACAGCCACTAAAACAGGTTTATATTTTCCGATTTCTTGGAGTTCACTTTGCTGAAAAATATACCTGGTGGGAACATATAGATAAAGTCAAAAATAACTGCAAGAAGATAAATAATATACTACGATGTATGTCAGGGCGAGATTGGGGAGCTAGCAGAACAGCACTGTTGAATATTTATCGGGCTCTTAGAGCAGCTATGGATTATGGAAGCATAGCCTACATGTCTGCTGCAGAAACCAACCTTAAAAAACTAGATGTGGAACAAGCTCAGGCTCTCCGGATCTGCAGTGGAGCATTTAAAACATCTCCAGTTGCAGCAATACAAGTTGAGATGGGTGAGATGCCGTTAAGGATAAGAAGAGTGAAAAATATGTTGGCATATTGGGTAAATCTAAAAGGACATAATAAATCACATCCGACAAAAGGTGTTTCACAGGAATGTTGGGAGCATAACAAAACCTGATGTTTTAGTTTCGGATGGATAGGAAACCCCAAAGCACAAGATGTAGGATTAAAGAAAATTAACATCAGTTCTACTGTTCCAATATCATTGATATCACCATGGGAATTTGTGTTACCATCCATAGACACCAGTCTGCAGCAAAAGCTGAAAGACAAAGACAAGAAGGTACAGAAGTGCGAAATAGTACAAAACCATAAAGATCAATATCGGAATAAACTATACATTTTCACAGATGCTTCAAAGGAGGCAGAAAAAGGGCGTACAGGTGCTACTTTTTTTCATTCTGCAGTTAGACATAGCAATTAGAAAACGAGTCTCAGATCACATGTCAGTTTATACAGCAGAACTACTGGGTTTTCTATTTGCATTGCAGTGGGCGGAGGAAAGAAGCCAGGCCAATGAGATTATCATAGCATCTGACAGTTTATCAGCAATTGCCAGTATAAGAGCAATAAAATCATCATGCAGACAAGATATTACCAATGACATTTTTCATATTATCCTCAAATTATATCAGAGAGGGTGCAATACCTCCTTCATATGGGTTCCAGCTCACATGGGAGTGGAAGGTAATGAAAAGGCAGACATATAAGCAAAACAGTCATTAAAACGAATGACAATCGACAATCAGGTACCACTAAGCAAAGCAGAAATAAAAACAATCATTAACGAATACACTCACAAAACATGGCAAGAATACTGGGATTTAAACAACACAGGAAGACATTTGTACAAAATTCAAAAACATGTATGCACTGGTGAGAGGAGCAGAAGAGAGAAAGTCATTACCTGTCTGAGAAGTGGTCATACAGGATTAGACGATACACTTCATAAAATAGGCAAGCACCCAAACGGTTTCTGTGAACACTGTAAACAACCAGAAACTGTCACTCATGTACTAATAGAATGTAATAAATATAATGAACGAAGAAAGGAATTAATATCAGAATTAAAAGACGAAATGCAAAATATCACCTAAAGAAAATTGTTAGGAAAGACATAAAAAATATACATAATCTTCTGAACAACTATTTAAGAGAAACAGGATTTAAGGAAAGAATTTAATTTAAGTATCTTTTTGTTTATTTGTGTTTGTTTACTGCCAATCTACTGATCCACACTCCAGCTGGTTTCCAACCGCCAATAAACACTTCAGAAGAAGAAGAGGCCGCTGGGTGTCGCTGCAGGGACCAGGAGGAGAAGCGTATTTACTTCCGGTTCCGGTTTGTTTTCTTGGCGGTTCCCCGTCTCTTCCGAATCTCCGATTATTGTTCTGCCTCTCAAATGAACCGTGGCCCGTTCAGACCTCAGCGGAGTCCCGGAGCTCCGCGGCCGGCTGGAAGGTTTCCCTCCCCCGGCTCTAGCTGGGGTTTCCCCGGAGCTCGCTCCCCGTATGGAGGCTCCGGACATCGAGGAGCTTCACCCCGGGGCTGTGGCGCTTACTCTCCGGGTTCCCCGGTATATTCTCCGGGGTCCGGTCGAGGATACTGGGACGGTTCTCCCGTCGGGTTCGGCAGCGGATCCCGGTGCTTCCCAGGACAGATGCGGAGCAGAGGCGACGGTTTCCGGCGGCCTCAGTCCTTCAGCCCCGGGTCAGCTCAGAAGTTCCAGGTGAGTCCAAGAGCTACTGTGGGTTAACTAACCTGGTTAAACGGCTGTTCGGCTGGTTATGGGTTAGTGTATGTTATCGTTAACTGTTAACTGTAGAAGAGTATGTCCGCGTGCTTAAAGGGGACGTGCACGTTGATTCTGATACAAGGATTCTGATTAACTAAAGTTAAACAATTAAATATGAAAAACTGATGTTAATTTAAACAGATAAATGACAGAGTTCATTCCTAGAGACACATGTTCTATAGAGTCTTCATGTCTCATATGATCAACATGTATGTGTACGTTAATATGTGAAACTATGAAATTGTTACTTGCTGATCATGAATTTAGAATTGAAACTAAATCACTGATACTTGTACATTGTGTGTGTACGATGTTGTGTAAGACTATTACGTTGAAGTTGTGTTTGATTGTGTGTATAACTTGTTAATATAGACGATACAATAGAAGATATATTTGACCCCAATCCTACGACGTGTTCATATATTATTGTTTATTTTTATGTAATTTATTATATTATGTACTAATTAGTGCTGTCAAACGATTACAATTTTTAATCACCATTTCTAAATGCCTGAAAAATCACCATTTTTCTCTGTATATTGTGGGAACGGAAAGATAAATGACAGATGGTGGATATATACATTTAACATTTGTTTTTTATTGATGACAAGTCCAAATGATAGAGTAATTAATATTGAAAAATTAAATAAAATCAAACAAACATACCACACCATAATTAAATGTGGCTGTCTCTTTGCTTTGCCTCTGAGCAAACATAGGATGATGTGATTTAGAACATTTTTATTTATTAAACTCAAAGAACACTTTTTCTTTAGCAAATATAGGATGGTTGAATAAAACAGTTTTCTTTCTATTTTTAAATCAAACAACCAAACCTTTACACATTTAAATGTGAATGTGAAATCTGAATCTGAGCCCATCTGTAGAAGCAGCGTTGAGCCAGTTCACACTTAAAAAGAACCAGTTCCCAGTTCAGTTCATGCAGATGAAGATGAACTGGTTCTCGTTCCCAGTTCATGTTTCATTGGGAGGATTCAGGTGACAGACGTCCGGTCGTGTGTTTGGTTCTGAGTCGATGGAGTCGGATCGTGTTGCTCATTCTAACTCCGAGTCCTGACCGAGCGTCTCGTGTTGGACTGAACATGTTGACGAGTCATTTTCATGATGTTTCAATGAGTCTGATAAACTGGAATCAAACCAACACTCAGTGACTTCCTGTGCTGATCAGGTCCTGAGAACTAGTGATGAGTGTGTATTAGTTCCAGTGAGTTAGTTCTCACTGTGTGTCCCTGAGCGGTGGTAGTGATAGTGGGGGAAGATAATACTATGGAGCGGCTCATTCTATTAATGCGTTAATGTGTTAAAAAATGAACGCTTAATTCCACAAATTAATCATCCTGCGTTCATTTTGACAGCCCTAGTACGAATGTGTTTACCTTAAATGATCAATGATTTGATTTTGTTTGTGTTTTCAGTCTTCAGATGCGTCAGTGGAAAAATATTTCAGTCCATCGATGGTTCAAGATCCATGGAGACATCTGCAGCCACTGACAACAACCGATGCAGCACACAACAGACACACAACATGACAACACACATAACAGTCACAACATGATGATGACGACACACAACATGAAGAGGAACAACAGGAAAGAAATAAACATCAGTTAACAGACTGTTTGTCATCAGGTGGTGGTGTTGTTAATGTTTTGTTGTTACTTTGTGTTGATTGTGCATAAGTTCTGTTTGTGTTTTTGTTTGTGTTTTGTTTGTTTCGGGATTGATTTTAATTTAGGATCATTACTTTGACCCTTTTCTAAATGAACAGATGTTTTTTTTAAGAAAACATTTAAACTAAAAGTTTGATTATTTTTCACATGTTTTAATCAGTTTGTAAAAAGGTTGTACAATTAAAAACTTTTAAACTGGAGTTTGTTCCTCTGTTTTATTTTGAAACATGAGTAATGTGTGACGGAGCCCACTTGCAAGTCTCTACGACATTCCGTTGAGTTCAATTACATTTTTCAATTGTATTTGTATAGCACTGAGATCTTAAAAGTTATAGAGAAACCAACAGTTCTCTCAACGAGCAGCTCTGACGACTGTGGAGATTGGTGGCATTTTCTGTGAATCAAGCACAACGTCAAACACTTGTCTCTCTGTAAGTTTAATCCAGCATCTGCAGATGGACTCACAGTACACATCACCTGGATGACATGTACAAATGAGAAAGAACAGAGATGGGAGTTGTGTTCTCCTGATGTCTTATCAGGGTGGGAGCTATCCTGCCTTCATGTCTCTGTGGAAGACCCCTGGTGTGAGATCCCAACCATTTGCAAAGAGACACCATAAAGTAAATGTCTCTGAGCAATAGATTGTAAACCTAAAGTTTCCCTTTTACATAAACAATCTGGTCAATCTTCCACATACGTGTCTGCTCATGCAACATCACATCCACAAATGACAACATTTCCATTACAAGATAAAAAACTGACTGGAAGAAAGAATCAAACTCAATGTGGGTGACATCTGACTTGACCGGTCGTGAGCAGAGAGAAATGGAGGGGAGAGAGAGAGACGAGGAACAGTTGTGTAACCATCATGTTTAAGCTCTGACGGAGGAGTTATAATGAAAACAATAAGAGTGACCACCATGTGATCTAGAGCCTTCAGTCGCCGCCCCCTAGTGATGGCGAGATGAAGCTTCATGAAGCATTGAAGCTTTCCATCCAACTGGTTCACTCATGGGCCGAAGCTTCATGGTGCTTCATTTGCTCTACTGCGCCATCAAGTGGACAATAAATGTAAAACAGGCAGAGTGATTATAATGACACCATGGCTTTGGTGTGTGAAGCTTTGAATTGAATAAATGAATGAATGATGTTTGTGATGCCAATACATAAATTATGAACTTATTAATATGGTGTCTATCTTTATGATACAATGGCGGGGTCAAAAGGTTGGTTTGTGACTGTGCTTATGTGTGGAGGGACAAAATGTAACACGTACAATAGGGATAACAGTTTATTCATTTTTATTTAAAAATAACAGCATTTCAACAGTGCTGGGCTTCAGGCGGTTTCTTTTTTTACAAATAATTTCCCCTGCTTTAGAAAATACCCTTTCACAGGGCACAGATGAAGCTGGGGTACAAAGAAAAGTTCCTGCAAGTTGGTACAAGTTTGGAAATACACTTTTTTTTCTTCCCAATACTCTAGGGGATTATCCAATCGTCCTATGTTTGGTTCCCCCAGGTACTGTTGGACCTCTATTGTTGCGTCCGCTGTGACATTTTGTGTCCTCGTCTGCAGGACTTTGGTGTCCAGACGCTGCCACAGTTTGCGACCTAAGACAGACAAACCGGCTGTAAGTGACTAAATACAATAAGATAATTACAATGTATCCAGTATCCATTACCTTGAGTCACAGGCTGAGAAGCTTCTGATGTGTGCGGTTGTGATGATGAGGAGGAGGAGGAGGAGGAGGAGGAGGAAGACGCGCGCTTTCCAATGACAGTAGCACATTCAGTAGTGAGCCTTGTCACGGCATCTGCTGCTTTGTTAGGGCTAAAGAACCCTATCTTTTTAAATCTTGGATCGAGCAGGGTCGCCAGTGACATGATGCTCATTGTTTGCAATGTGTACAGCTTCTCCTTCAACTGTCTCCTCAGACTCTCAGCCATTTCTGTGCTCTCTGGAGTCTGGACAATTCCCATTTCCTCCTCCTCCAGTGAGTGGTGTAGCATGGATAAAAGGGGAATGACCTTTGATCCCGACACTCTCTTCTCCTCTGACAGCTCAACTGTGGCATCATGAAATGGCGCCAGCACTTTCAGACATTCTGCAATAATGTCATAGTGTTCTGATGACAGTGGGGCAATGTCAGTGCGTAGGCCGGCCAAAGCTGCTCCTACAGGTTCCCTGAGGTCATAAACACGCTGGAGCATATGGTATGTGCTGTTCCAGCATGTATCCACCTCTTGAATAAGCTTCAGTGCCGGCCGGCCCATTAGCTCCTGCACCTGTGTCAGCTTCTCCCATAAAATTAGCAAACAGAAAGTGAGTCATTCAAGTGTCACTGAAGCAGCAACTTAAACAAAACAGCGTCATTTAGAATATTGCAATAAAATGAAGGAATTCACCTTTGCTGTGGTGCTGCTCTTGAAATAGCCCACTGTCTTCTGAGAGTTAGCCCGGATGTCAGACAACACAGTGTTTTGCTGAAGAGCCTTTTTTATTAGTAAATTGTGTGACGCAAACAAATTGTGTGACGCAAACGAAGCTCCCTGGCACAAGCACCCATATTTGCAGCATCATCAGTCACAAGACAAGTAACTTTGTGTGCTAGACCCCACTGTGACATCAGGTTGGATTTCACTGTTGCCAAATTTGCAGCAGTATGTGCCTCAGGGAAATGCAGCACCCCTAAAACAACACAATGCAAAGAGGTGGTTTCATCTATAAAATGGCATGTCACAGCTAGATATGCATCTGTGTTGATAGAGGTCCACATGTCTGAAGTCAAAGCAACTGCGGAAGCCTTCAACACAAGGGCTTTGGCTTTCTCCTTGGACTCTTTATATCTCTCCTCCACCATAGCTTTCAAAGCCTAAAGAAAAGAAGAGAAGACTGTAGGAATGGCAAATATGTGGAAATGGGGAAACATGCTTCATGTGCTCACATACGCACCTGCCTTGTGGGGAGAACATAGGTAGGGTTGAAAGCTTTAACAAGCTTTCTGAAGCCTTTGTCCTCCACAATAGTGAAGGGCTGGGAATCCTCAATCACCATATTCACCAAGGCCTCATCCACATCATTCTTCAGACCTGATGACAAAAAAAATGCTATATAGATTTACTCATTAATTACTCACATGTAAAATATTAATTAATGTCTAATACAAACGTACCATGTAATTGTATGTTTGTATGCTGTCTTATATCATTGCATCCTGAAATGGCTTACCTGGGCTTGGTCCACCTCGGTTGGTCTCCATGTTTTCATGCAAGGCTCTATAATGCCTCAGCATAGACGAGGTGTTATTGTTGTATCCAAGTTCTTTTGAACACAACAGACACTTCACCTTTTAAAATACCAGAAATTAGAATAAACACATTAGAAGGAGGGATACGCTGTGTTGTCACATCTATTTACAGTACATTACAGTAGTTGTTATTACTATGTGCATACCTTATTAGGAGAGATCTGCTCAAAATGTTCCCAGACAGGGGAAAATCTTCTCTTTCTCGCTGGCTCCATCGCAAAAAAAAGAAGGTCGAATATATTGCAAACAAACGCGCAATAAAGTCCCAAGACAAGTAAATGTGAGGGGGAATCCATTGCGTTTCGCTGGCCCTTTTATTTTGAATCGCACACCAAACCCGCGAACCATTTCCTGAAGCAGTCACGTGGTACGGCCGGCTAGCGAGGCTTCGAACGTCATCACATACGTCATCAACACAAGCCTCGATACGTGCTTCACAGAAATCTTCCTGGATTACTCGACACACGATTCGAAGCCTCGACACGGAAGGACACATCACTGCCGCCCCCCCTCCGTGCCTCTGGAACTCCCTCCCACTGGACATTCGCAACGCTAACTCCATTTTTAAATAACATGTAAAAAGTCATCTCTTTAAAGGGCCCATATTTTACACTTTGGGACCTAATGTGAGGTATTGGTTCCCTAAGATGATACATCAGTGGTTTAAAGTCGACAAACTGCTGCAGTGTGTATTTCCACTTCCTCTCTCCGTCCTCTCTGGAGCTGCAGACCTGCCTCCTGAGCCCCTCCTCTGATTGGCTGACTGCACTTTGAGTGACACGCGACCAGGCCTATCACCGGTCTCATTCTGGTGCGTTCCCTCTGGTAAACACAGCTGAAAGCCACGTGATGTTTGCAGCTATAGAAAACCAGCCACATGTTCACATGTGTTTACAACCGGATGTTTCTGAACGGAAAGTTACACCGTCCTGTTTGCTCAAGTTTTCGCAGAACCGTCGGCCAATGTAGGAGTAACGTCCGGAGTTTCAGTACGGAGTTTAAATACAGAGTTTCAGTCAGAGTAACGTAGACTTTACTCCGTAACTCCGCACAGCGTCACGGTTTTCTAAAATTGATTTAGAAAACAACAGCAACATTAGTTCTTTCAAACACATTCATGTCAGTGTAATTATAGATTTCTGTCTTTACAAAGTGAGAACTGAATATGTGTGATAAAGGAAGGTCAGTGTTTGATTGACAGCTGATCTCTGTGGAGCAGAAACGTCACCACGACGAACTTTGATCAACAAACATGGAAACAAAAGAAGTTAAAGATTTAAACACAGAATCTAAATCACTGCTTTTAATGACTCAAGTCTATTTGAGTTTACACAACTCAGCTGTGGATCCACAATAACTAACCATAAGTCCAGCATAGAGAGGCTGAGTGAATGTGGTCTGGACTCTGTGGAGGAGAGTCATGGTGCCAGAGACGCTGTAGAAGGACAGAACACCTGCACTGTGATCCAGGTACACTCCTACTCTGGAGGAACCAGGACCTGCACTGGGATCCGGGTACACTACTCTGGAGGACACAGGACCTGACACTGGAGTCTGGATGCTGTTGTAATAAAAGTTATATCTGTTTCTATAACAATATAATGACCAAGATTTATCATTGAATCCAAATCTACATTCAAGTGAGTCTCCTGCTCTTCTGATATTCTTGTATATGACTGCTACACCACCTCCTCCTCCCAACTCCACCCCCAGCTCCACCTCCCAGTAACAACGTCCAGTCAGACTCTCTCTACTCAGGACCTGAGGCCAATCAGTGAATCTGTCTGGGTGATTAGAATAAGACTGATCTTCACTCATCCATGTTACTTTTCTGTTTCCCTCAGATAATAACAGATATCTGTTTACTGTGTTTGGATCCAGTGTGATTTCCTGTGAATATTTTAAGAAGTCAGCTCTGGTCTCTGGCTCTGGTTGTGTCAGTAAAACATCCACTTGAGACACAATCTGTAAAATCTGTGTCTCTGGCTCTGGCTCTGGTTGTGGCAGTAAAACATCCACTTGAGACACAATCTGTAAAATCTGTGTCTCTGTCTCTCTCAGAATGTCCTGTAGTCGACCTCTGACCTGTGACACAGCTGCTGTCACGTCCTCAAAGTTCCTCAGAGGACGGATCCTGAAGCTGGATGAGTGTGTAGATTCACTGAGTGGTGACAGTGAGGGGTAGTTGTGTAGAAACTGGGTGTGATCCTCTGTGTCTGAGAGCTGCTTCAGTTCATGGTCTCTCCTCTTCAGCTCAGTGATCTCCTGCTCCAGTCTTAACCTGACAACCCACAGTCAGGCTCCGTGGTCACATGATGCTGGTTTAAACTTGTTAAGTTAACTCATTAAGATCTGAGCATGTGCACATGAAAGGGGCCTACTGGGTTAGGGTTCCACCTTGATGAAGTTGTGGTGGTTATTAAGGGTGTTTACAAAGGTTTGGAAGTCTTCTTTGGAGTAGGTCCAGATCCCCCAGATATCATCCAGATACCTAAAGTAGTATTGGGATTTTGTTTTTGTATCTGGAAGACAGTCTACTCCCAATCTGCCATGTATACGTTTGCATATGCTGGGGCAAATAGTTTGCCCATCGTTGTGCCTTTTACTTGAAGGTACTAAGGTCCATTAAAGTGGAAGTCATTTCTGGTTCGACTTAAATATAGAATATTCATAATTTCCCTTTCCATCCATTTATGGATGGCTGCATTGCCTAACGGTTTGTCAATGTTTGTGTAGAGACTGTTGACGTCTGCTGTGAACAACATACAGGGTTCCTGTAGCTGCATAACCCTAACCCTAACCCTAACCCTAACCCTAACCTAACCCTAACCCCTAACCCCTAACCCCTAACCCTAACCCTAACCCTAACCCTTTTGCACTGCCCCCCCCCTAGGGACAACCCGTCACGCTACAATATATAATGGCTCCATGAGTTGAAAACCAGCAGACTTTGCCGGACTCTCAGATTGGTGTACAGAGCACGTTGAGGCTGCAACCCAGCTGCTCCACATGGGTAAGACATCAATCATCATCTATTATTAAAACTCCATATATCGTTTCACAACGTCTCCTCCTCCGAGAAGACCATTATGATAGAATTAGTTTGGTTTTAATTAGGCGCAGATCTGGCCAAGTAGGGTTTTTCTGGAAAGGTGGAACAACTGCACCTGCCAGACTGTGATCCACACCCTCCGCCATCTTGCCTTGATGATAAACAGAAGGAGCCCCAGGACGGAACCCTGGGGAACACCAGTAGTGACTGGAATTGGCTGGGATTTGAAAGATTTGAGTTGGATGAAGTGAATATATATTTATAGTAAAGACATACAGACAGTTCAGTGTTTTATCAGACACATGTGAAAAGAGGAAACAGATGTGAGACACTGAACTTTATTTAAACACCATGAGTTTACAGTGTGAGCAGCAGGAGGCGCTGCAGGAGATACTCTTGATCGACATGATAGTTCTATTCAGAGAAAACTAAGAGCCTATGTTTCTGTTCAGAGAAACGAAAGAAGAAAGAGGAATCATCTCAATGATGCAGACGTCACACAGATGTGATGCTGTCACACCCAGATGTCGGACGTGCAGTCTCCTCCTGGATACCTCGGCTCGTGGGCGAGAACCGGACCGCCGGGTTCTTTACCAAAATCCACTAGGAAGTTCTCGTTTAAGGTCAAACCTCCGCTGACAGAGTTCAAAGGTCATGTACTAGATGAGGTCAAAGGTCATGTACTGGATGAGGTCAAAGGTCATGTACTAGATGAGGTCAAAGGTCATGTACTAGAGGTCAAAGGTCATGTGCTAGAGGTCAAAGGTCATGTGCTATAAGTAGGTCAGTCATGCTAGGGGTCAAAGTCATGTGCTAAGGTCAAAGGTCATGTGCTAGAGGTCAAAGGTCATGTCGAGGCAGCATGTAAAGGTCAAAGGTCATGTGCTAGAGGTCAAAGGTCATGTGCTAGAGGTCAAGGTCATGTGCTAAAGGTCAAGGTCATGTGCTAGAGGTCAAGGTCATGTGCTAAAGGTCAAAGGTCATGTGCTAAGTCAAGGTCTGTGCTAGGTCAAGGTCATGTGCTAGAGGTCAAAGTCATGTGCCAGAGGTCAAAGGTCATGTACTAGAGGTCAAAGGTCATGTCTAGAGGTCAAAGGTCATGTACTAGCTAGGTCAGAGGTCATGCACTAGATGAGGTCAAAGGTCATGTACTGGATGAGGTCAAGGTCATGCACTAGATGAGGTCAAAGGTCATGTACTAGATGAGGTCAAAGTCATGTACTAGAGGTCAAGTCATGTACTAGAGAGTCAAAGGTCATGTACTAGATGAGGTCAAAGGTCATGTACTGATGAGGTCAAGGTCAGTGCACTAGATGAGGTCAAAGGTCATGTACTGATGAGGTCAAGGTCATGCACTAATGAGGTCAAAGGTCATGTTAGAGCAAGTCATGGATAGAGGTCAAGGTCATGACGTTATGATGGTCAAGGTCATTCTAACTTAGGTCAAAGGTCATGACTGGATAGAGGTCAAGGTCAGGCAGTAGCTCTCTTTATGTGCACTCCACGGCCCCTAGAGGAAAGCCAGGACGCTAAGCAAGTTGATCATGAAGGTCAAATGATCAGTGTTAGATAAAGGCATGTCAGCAGACTGTCTAGCCCGGACTCTCTAGATGCAAGGTTGTACAGAGCACGTATGATGGCTAGTCAACCCAGTCATGCTCCCATGAGGTAAGGTACACTAGATCGAGGTCAGCTCTAGGGTTCATATAAAACTCCATAAGTCTTTACAACAGTCTCCTCTCCGAGAAGACATTATGATAGATTAGTTAGGTTTATAAGTAAGGCGCAGACTGGCCAAGTAGGTTTTTCTGGAAAGAGTGTGAAACTGCACCTGCCAGACTGTGAGTCCAACCCTCCGCCATCTTGCTTGATGATAAAGAAGGAGCCCCAGGACGGAACCCTGGGGAACACCAGTAGTGACTGGAATTGGCTGGGATTTGAAAGATTTGAGTTGGATGAAGTGAATATATATTTATAGTAAAGACATACAGACAGTTCAGTGTTTTATCAGACACATGTGAAAAGAGGAAACAGATGTGAGACACTGAACTTTATTTAAACACCATGAGTTTACAGTGTGAGCAGCAGGAGGCGCTGCAGGAGATACTCTTGATCGACATGATAGTTCTATTCAGAGAAACTAAGAGCCTATGTTTCTGTTCAGAGAAACGAAAAGAAGAAAGAGGAATCATCTCAATGATGCAGACGTCACACAGATGTGATGCTGTCACACCCAGATGTCGGACGTGCAGTCTCCTCCTGGATACCTCGGCTCGTGGGCGAGAACCGGACCGCCGGGTTCTTTACCAAAATCCACTAGGAAGTTCTCGTTTAAGGTCAAACCTCCGCTGACAGAGTTCAAAGGTCATGTACTAGATGAGGTCAAAGGTCATGTACTGGATGAGGTCAAAGGTCATGTACTAGATGAGGTCAAAGGTCATGTACTAGAGGTCAAAGGTCATGTGCTAGAGGTCAAAGGTCATGTGCTAGAGGTCAAAGGTCATGTGCTAAGGTCAAAGGTCATGTGCTAGAGGTCAAAGGTCATGTGCTAGAGGTCAAAGGTCATGTGCTAGAGGTCAAAGGTCATGTGCTAGAGGTCAAAGGTCATGTGCTAAAGGTCAAAGGTCATGTGCTAGAGGTCAAAGGTCATGTGCTAGATGGGTCAAAGGTCATGTGCTAGAGGTCAAAGGTCATGTGCTAGAGGTCAAAGGTCATGTGCTAGAGGTCAAGGTCATGTGCTAAAGGTCAAGGTCATGTGACTAAGAGGTCAAAGGTCATGTCTGATGAGGTCAAGGTCATGCCAGAGGTCAGGTCATGTCTAAAGGTCAAAGTCATGTACTGGATGAGGTCAGAGTCATGCACTAGATGAGGTCAAAGGTCATGTACTGGATGAGGTCAAGGTCATGCACTAGATGAGGTCAAAGGTCATGTACTGATGAGGTCAGAGGTCATGACTAGAGAGGTCAAAGGTCATGTACTGATGAGGTCAAAGGTCATGTACTAGAGAGGTCAAGTCATGCTAGATGGTCAAGGTCATGTACTGATGAGGTCAGAGGTCATCACTAGATGGTCAAAGGTCATGTACTGGATGAGGTCAGAGGTCATGCACTAGATGAGGTCAAAGGTCATGTACTGGATGAGGTCAGAGGTCATGCACTAGATGAGGTCAAAGTCATGTACTGGATGAGGTCAGAGGTCAGAGTACGCTCTCTTTGCACTGCCCCCCCTAGGAAACCCGTGACGCTACAATATATAATGGCTCCATGAGTTGAAAACCAGCAGACTTTGCCGGACTCTCAGATTGGTGTACAGAGCACGTTGAGGCTGCAACCCAGCTGCTCCACATGGGTAAGACATCAATCATCATCTATTATTATAAACTCCATATATCGTTTCACAACGTCTCCTCCTCCGAGAAGACCATTATGATAGAATTAGTTTGGTTTTAATTAGGCGCAGATCTGGCCAAGTAGGTTTTTCTGGAAAGGTGGAACAACTGCACCTGCCAGACTGTGATCCACACCCTCCGCCATCTTGCCTTGATGATAAACAGAAGGAGCCCCAGGACGGAACCTGGGGAACACCAGTAGTGACTGGAATTGGCTGGGATTTGAAAGATTTGAGTTGGATGAAGTGAATATATTTTATAGTAAAGACATACAGACAGTTCAGTGTTTTATCAGACACATGTGAAAAGAGGAAACAGATGTGAGACACTGAACTTTATTTAAACACCATGAGTTTACAGTGTGAGCAGCAGGAGGCGCTGCAGGAGATACTCTTGATCGACATGATAGTTCTATTCAGAGAAAACTAAGAGCCTATGTTTCTGTTCAGAGAAACGAAAAGAAGAAAGAGGAATCATCTCAATGATGCAGACGTCACACAGATGTGATGCTGTCACACCCG